>JAQZBX010029563.1:16601-27339 GCA_029593785.1 Cabassous unicinctus | reverse complement strand
CATCTCCTCTGATTCAAGCCATCATCACCTTTCAGGCTGTTGCAGTAGGCTTCTAGCAGCTTGCCTTTCTTCCTTCCTTGCCACTTAAGATAAGTTATGTAGCCAACATGGTCCTTTTATAGCTTAAATCATTTTGTGCTTTTTTTTTTTTTTTAGGAGGTACTGGGGATTGAATCTGGGACATAGTACATGGGAAGAAGGCACTCAAACCACTGAGCTACATCACTCCCCAGTTCATGTTTTTTTTTCTTTTTAACCTCAAATCCTTAACTGGCTCCCTATCTCACAAAGAGACAATCCAAAATCTTTATTTACCATGACCTAAACATGCAAGGTGATCTGGCCCCTGACACCTTTCTGACCCCCCACTTTCCATACTCCCCTCATAGGTTCCCATCACAAGGCCCTCTCTCTCTTCCTGAAAAGTGTCATGAACCCTCTTGCCCCAGGGCCTTTGATGTGCCATTTCTTCTCCCTCTAAGATTCTTTCTCTGGATATCTTCAGTGCACTCTAGCTTCTTTCAAGTCTTTACTATTCAACTGCCTCCTTAGAAGAGTGATTTTCTTTGTGCTCTTCGTGTAAAGTTGCTTCCCCCTCCTCTCATTCTCTTTCTCCCTCTTCTCTGCTCTGTCTTCATAGGGCAGATCATCATCTGACTTTTTCTATATGTATTCATTGAGAGAATGAATGAAAAGAACAATATAGATATTTGTTAAAGTGTATGTAATTTGACTCCTTGATTTGATATCTAATTAGCAGGCTCTAATCATTTGGAACCAGTTCCTAGGGCAGGCAGTCAATTAGTGAAAGTTTGTATTAAAGACATTTTAGAAACGAATTTTGTTATATTAACTTCAGGTGAGGTTTTAGTTTTCTAGGCTGCTGAAAAGCTTACAGTTTTGAGGCTGGGAAAACTGTCCAAATCAAGGCATCACAAGGCATTGCTTTCTTCACGAAGACCTGTTGCCATTGATCCTCGACACTCTGTCATATGGTAAGGCATATGGTGGCATCTTCTTGTCTCTCCTTTCTCTTTCGGATTTCATTGCTTTCAGCTTCTTGATTCTGTAGCTTTTTCTTTCTTTGTTTGAATTTCATTCTTTTTATAATAGTGATAGAATTAAGACCCACCCTGGGCCATGCCTTAATTGAAATAACTTCATCATGTAAGTTTTACTTACAATAAGTTTACACCCACAGGAATGGATTAGATTTAAGAACATGATTTTCTTGGGGTACATACAGTTCCAAACCACCACAGGTAGATGTTATAAGAAAAGAAAAAAAAATTCTGTTGTATTATTTTCTCTAATTAATGATGAGTATTTTTTTTTTTTTGACATGGAAAAATGACCTTCAAAATACTTCCCAAGTTTAGTAAAAACATTACTTGGGGGCATAAAGGAGACATAGCCCCTTCTCTATGGGGCTCCTACACACTAAACATTGACTTGTATAACAAGGAATCTAACTCCAAAGGATTATACTGTTCAGAAATCAGCCTAACCCTCTTGATATTCAGGAAATAACTTGAAATATTTAGATCTTTATTCAGTCAATAGTGAAAAGGAAAAATCTCAGGCATTATCTCCTAGGCCTCATCATGGTGCTCAAAGTTCTCTATATTCTAGTTCTTCATGGATTTACTTAACTATGAAGCTATGATCATGGAGAAGGTTTTGTAGATAAATACTTGTTTTCTTTTATACTTGCAATGAAACAAACTGTAAAGAGAAGTAGAAATTGGTATGAGGAGGATGAAGTGGCACAGGTAAAAGTGAGCAAGGTAAAAACAAAATTAGTGGAATAGACATCATTTTTGTAGGGCCATTGAAAACTCTTTGCAAAGTGACTTACAGGAACATTTTAAGTTAGGGAGGTCATAACGAAATGAAGGCATTACTAAGTAAGGGAGCAAAACACTTGCTTATCTAGAAAATTAGACCTCATTTGCTAAGAGCTGCTCACTTCTCAAAAACTATTGGAAATGGAAACAAAAGCAATGTAGGTTTGTCAACTATCTTTAGAGAATGGATGCACATTCTGTATGTATCTCATAAAAATTAGTGGTAAAATTCCAGGGACTTAATGTCAGAACTAATCAGTATCAGTCTTTCTTATTTCTGCCTTTTTAAAAATATATATTTTTTATTTTTTCTAAAATATACTTAGATTACATAAAATGTTACATAAATACAAGGGATTCCCATATGCCCCACTCCCCACACCTTCCTCTTTTCCCCACAGTTAGCAACTTCTTCTATTAGTGTGGTACATTCATTGCAATTGATGAACACATTTTGGAGCATTGCCGCTAAGCATGGATTACAGTTTACATTGTAGTTTGCACTCTCTCCCACTCAATTCTGTAGGTTATGTCAGGATATATAATGGCCTGTATCTGTCATTGCAATGTCATTCAGGACAATTCCAAGTCCTGAAAATGCACCCATTTTACACCTCATTTTTCCTCTCCCTGCCTTTAGCACCTCCAGTGGCCACTGTCTCCACATCAATGATATAATTTCTTCCATTGCTAGAATCACAATAAGTCTATAGTAGAATACCAGTAAGTCCACTCTAGTCCATATTTTATTCCCCAATCCTGAGGATTCTGGGATGGTGATACCCTCTACACCTCTAATTGAGAGGGGTTTTGATCCCGTATGGCTGATGGATGAGACTGTCTTGCTTGCAGTTGTAAACTTTCTTGGTTCCTTGATATGGTGGTTGTCCATTCTCATCTCCTTGTTAGTTGTCCTGGGTGAGTCCAATGAACTGAAGAGTAGGTGTTGCAACTCCGCTGAGGCTCAGGGCCCAGCTGGCACATCGAAAGCCCAAAGACTCAAGTCTCTTGGATGTATACCTACCCACTCCAGCCCCAACTATAGGTTCAAATAGAAGGGACAGAAAAGGCATGTATAGAGAAGTCATAACTGGGTCCAACTTTGTCACTCTCAGGAGCACAAATTCCAAAGTAGGGCCCGCTGGCAAGGTACCAAACTCCAGAGCTATCTGCCATGACCATAGGACCTGGGTGTCTCCAGAGCCCTCACTATTTGGGGGTAGTATCTACTTTGGCAGTCTATGAGATCCTGCTGAGAAGTGCATAAGCCTTACCTCTGGAATGACTCACTTTGAAGTCTCTTAGCCATATAAACTCATTTATCTTTACTTTTTCTCCCTTTTATTCAAGGTCTTTTTCCAGTTATATTGCTAGTTGGTGCTTGGTAGTAATCCCACTGTGCCAGGGATGCTCATCCTCGGGAGTCATGTCCCACGCTGGGGTGAAGTAATGCACTTACATGCTGAGTTTGGCTTAGAGAGAGGACACATTTGAGCAAGATGGAGGCTTTCAGGAGGTAACTCTTAGGTGCCCTGCAACACTAGGTTAAGTTGTAATTTCGAGAGCAAAGGCTCATAAGCATAGTCATCAATATCAAGTGCCCATCAATGGACCATATTTCTTCACTACCCATTGCCCCTGTACTTGGGGGATTATTGCTGTTCAATTAGAGAAAGTGGCAGAGCTCCCCAGGATGGGAATTCAATATTCTTTAAGTTATTGTGTGAATCTCTACCCACTGTGACAATGCCCCATGAACATTTGAACACTCTTTTATACCTTATATGTATGCCCAGGTGAACTTCCTCCCATGTATCCCTCATCACTGACACCCCACACCAATGATCCTCCCCTGCCACAGTTTAACTCTTTTGTGGTCCAAAACTTCTTCAAAAAGGAAGCCAAGAATATCACCAAATATAATCAATATGAAAATGAAATAGTGATAGGTTTAAACATAAGAAATAAAATACATAATAATTTAGAAAAACTAAAACCAAATTAAAATTTAAAAATTAGGACATTAAAAATAATGAAAAATATTAAAAATATTTTCTTTGACATTTTGCCTTTATCACTGTAATATCTGTTGTCCTGTATGTACAGTGTTATTTTCTTCCATTTCTTCCCCAGTGTCTTACTTTTATTTCATTTTGTCTTCAAAGAAGTTTTAGGTAATGGTAAAGTCACATCCAGAATATAGGGGATTCCCATATGCCCAACATCCTCCCCCCTTTCCCCCTCCTGTATTAATAACATTTTTATATGTGAATGGTATATTTGTTACAACTGATGTACAAATATTGAAACATAGCTACTAACCATGGTCAATGGTTTACATTATGGTTTACATTTTAGACCATACAATTTTATAATTTTTTGCTGAAATTTAACATAGCCTGCATCCAACATTGCAAGATCATGCAAAACACTTCCATTGCCCCTTAAATACCCTCTCTTCCATCTATTCTATTTCTCCCTCCACCTCCCCTTGGGCCCCAGGGCGACCACCAGGCTTCAATCCTTGAAGGACAAGATTCATAGTTACTTGCAACAACACTGAAGGCTTGACACACTGGTCTATCCTCCCCTATTAGGAACTGCCCCTGCTCTCAAAAGACACCCACCCCTCTGTTTGAAAACATATTGGGTCTCCCCAGGATGGGAGTCCATCTCCTTCTCGCTCATTATGTGTCTCCACCCACTGAAACAACTCACTTTGACAAAATGATCACTCACACATTCTCTAGAAGACTGCCCCAGGTGCACCCTATCCCAAATGCTCCCCCATCCAACACCCTAAACCTGTAATCCTTCCTTGTCATATTGCCAAAGGAGCCTTCCTAACATTTTAGTTTCAACCTCAAACCAACCAATCCCCAGTGTTCACTTGCTCCCTCCCCCAGCCTTCCCCCCAGTTCCATGGACCATCCAACCCACCCTCCACAGCTTATCTCCTGTTAATCTTGCATTGCCCAACCCAATAGTATCACTATACCCCTGTCATGTCCCTTCACTGCACAACTACTTACTTCCATCTTATCATAGAATTCACCAGTACAAGCATTGACTCACAACCTTCTTTTCCCTTTCTATTTCCTGTAAACTTATCTTCCAGACTCTAGCTCTCTGAGTATGCTCTATTTGCTTAATTCATATCAGAGAGGTCATATAATATTTGTCCTTCAATATCTGGCTTGCTTCACTCAGCATAAGGTCCTCAAGATTCATCCATGTTATCCTGTGGGTTAGTACTGTATTCCTTCTTACAGCTGAGTAATATTCCATTGCATGTATATTCCATATTTTGTTTATCCATTCATCTGTTGATGGGCATTTGGGTTGATTCTAACCTTTGGCAATGGTGAATAATACCACTATGAACATTGGTGTGCATATATCGGTTCATATCCTTGCTTTCAATTCTTCTGGGTATATACCCAGCAGTGGAATTGCTGGATCATATAGCAGATCTACAGTTAGTTTTTTGAAGAACTGCCAAACTGTCTTCCACAATGGCTGGACCATTCTACATTCCTACCAGCAGTGGATGAGGGTTTCCATTCCTCCACATGCTCTCCAGCAATTGTAGTCCTTTGTTTTTTTAATGACTGCCAGTTTAATGGAAGTAAGATGGTATCTAATGGTAATTTTGATTTGCATTTCTCTAATAGCTAGTGATGTTGAGCACCTTTTCAAGTGCTTTTTAGCCATTAGTATTTTTTCTTTGGGGAAGTTTTGGTTCAAATCACCTGCCAATTTTTTAAATGGGTTGTCTTTTTATTTTTGAGATAATAGGATTTCTTTATATATGCTAGATATTAAGCCCCTATCAGATATATGGTTATCAAATATTTTCTCTCATTGGGTAGGCTGTCTTTTCACTCTTTTGACAAATTCCTTTGAGGTGCAAAAGTTTTTAATTTTGAGGAGGTGCCATTTATCTATTTTTTCTTTTGCAGCTCATGCTTTGGGTGTGAAGTTCATGAAGCCATTTCCTATTACAAGGACCTGTAGATGCTTCCTTACATTATCTTCCAAGGTCTTTATGGTCCTGGCTCTTATATTTAGATCTCTGATCCATCTTGAGTTGGTTTTTGTATAAGGTGTAAGATGGTGGTCCTCTCTCATTCTTTTGGATATGGATATTCAGTTCTCCAAGCACCATTTGTTGAAGAGGCCATTCTCTCCGAGTTGAGTGGGCTTGGTGGCCTTGTGGAATACCAGATGACTGTGTATGTGAGGATCTATATCAGAACTCTCAGTTTGGTTCTATTGGTCGATATGTCTATCCTTGTGCCAATACCATGCAATTTTGACCACTGTAGCATTGTAGTATGTTTTAAAATCAGGTACTGTTATTCCTCCAATTTCATTTTTCTTTTTCATTATGTCTTTGGCTATTTGGGGCCTCTTGCCCTTCCAAATAAATTTCATAGTTAGTTTTTCCAATTTGGTAAAAAAAATGCTGTGTTGACTTTTATTGGAATTGCATTAAATCTGTAGATCATTTTGGGTAGGGTAGACATCTTAATGATGTTTAGTCTTCCATCCATGAACAAGGAATATTCTTCCATTTATTTAAGTCTTCTTTGATTTCCCTTAACAGTTTTGTGCAGTTTTCTGTGTATAAGTCATTTACATCTGTAGTTAAATTTATTCCTAGGTATTTGATTCTTTTAGTTCCTATTGTAAATGGAATTTTTTTCTTGATTTCTTCCTCAGATTGCTCCTTATTGGTGTATAGAAATGCTACTGATTTTTGCATATTAATCTTAGAACCTGCCACTTTACTGAACTCATTTATAAGCTCTAGAAGCTTTGTTATAGATTTCTCAGGGCTTTCTATGTATAGAATCATGTCATCTGCAAATAGTGAAATTTTTACTTCTTCCTTTCCAATTTGGATGCCTTTTATATCTTTTCCTTGTCTAAATGCTCAAGCAAGTACTTCTAACACAATATTAAATAGGACTGATGATAATGCTCATCCTTGTCTTGTTCCCCATCTTTGAGGGAAAGCTTTTAGGATGTGTATGATAGCTGTGGGTTTTTTCATATATACCCTTTATCATGTTGAGGAAGTTTCCTTCTATTTCTATCCTCTGCAGTGTTTTTTATCAGGAAAGTGTGCTGTATTTTGTCGAATGCTTTTTCTGCGTCTATAGAGATGATCATGTGGTTTTTTCTTTCAATCTGTTTATGTGGTGTATTACATTGATTTTCTTATGTTGAACCATCCTTGAATAACAGGGGATGAAGTCCACTTGGTCATGGTGTATAATTCATTGGATGTGTTGTTGAATATGATTAACAAATATTTTGTTGGGGATTTTAGCATCTAGGTTCATTAGAGAGATTGGTCTATAATTTTCCCTTCTTGCAGCATGTTTGTTTGGCTTTGGTATTAGGGTAATGTTGGCATCATAGAATGAGTTGAGCCATGTTCCTTGTACTTCTATTTTCTGGAAGAGTTTAAGTAGGATTGGTGTGAGTTTTTTTTGGAATATTTGGTAGCATTCACCTGTGAAGCCATCTGGTCCTGGGCACTTCTTAGTTGGGAGGTTTTTGATGACCAATTCAATCTCTTTACTTGTGATTGGTCTATTGAGTTCATCAGTTTCTTCTTTTGTCAGTGTAGGCTGCTTGTGTGTTTCTAGGAAGTTGTCCATTTCCTCTAATTTATCATTCTTGTTGTCATATAATTTTTCAAAGTATCCTCTTATGATACTCTTTATTTCTGTGGGGTCAGTGGTGATATCCCCTTCCTCATTTCTTATTTTGTGTATTTGCATCTTTCTCTTTTTTTCTTTGTTAGTCTAGCTAAGGGTTTGTCAATTTTATTGATCTCAAAGAACCAGCTTTTGGCTTTGTTTATTTTTTCTAGTGCTTTTTTATTTTCTATTTCATTGAGTTCTGATCTAATCTTTGTTATTTCCTTCTTTCTACTTCCTTTGGGGGTTCTTTTTCTAATTCCTCTAAGTGTGCAGTTAGGTCTTCAATTTTAGCTCTTTCATCTTTTTTGATATATGCGTTTATGGCTATGAATTTTCCTCTCAGTACAGCTTTTGCTGCATCCCATAGATTTTGATATGTTGTTGTTTTCATTTTCGTTTGTTTCAAGGTAGTTACAAATTTCTTTTGTAATTTCCTCCTTGACCCACTGTTTGTCTAAGAGTGTGTTGTTTAACTTCCATATCTTTGTGCTTAATCTAGTTTTCTGGCTCTTCCTGATTTCCAGCTTAATTCCACTGTGGTCAGAGTAATTACTTTGCATAATTCAGTCTTTCTGAATTCATTGAGAGCTGTTCTTTGGCCTAGCACATGATCTATCTTGGAGAATGATCCATGTACACTTGAGAAGAAAGTATATCCCACTGTTTTTGAATGTAGTGTTCTGTATATATCCGTTAGGTCCAGATCCTTTAATGTATTATTCAAAGTCTTTGTTTCTTTTTAGGTTCCCTGTCAAGATGTTCAGTCTAATGGTGCCAATGGTGTATTAAAGTCCCACACTATAATTGTAAAGGCATTTATTTCTCCACCTAGTCTTTTCCAGTGTTTGCCTCATGTATTTTGAGGTGTCCTGGTTAGGTGCACAAATGTTTATGATTGTTCTTTCTTCTTGAAAGATTACCCCTCTTTAATAATATATAATGTCCATCTTTGTCTCTTTTATAGTTTTGCATTTAAAGTATATTTTGTCCAATGTTAGTATGGCTACTCCCATGCTTTTTTGTTTGCTTGTAAAATTGTTTTCCAGCCATTCACCTTCAGCTTCTTTGGATCCTTGGGTCTTAGGTGGGTTTCTTATAGATAGCATATAGATTGGTCATATTTCCTTATCCATTCTGCCAATCTGTGTCTCTTGACTGGTACATTTAATCCATTAACATCCAGTGTTATTACTGTCAAGGAATTACTTACATTAGCTATATTTTCTTTTGGTTTATGTATGTCATATGTTTTTATTTCTTTTTTTGTTTTGTTTTGTTTTTTATTTTTTCTTATGCTCTCCTCCATCCCTCTCTCTCCTGTTTTTTCCTTTCAACCAGCAGCACTCCCTTTAGTATTTCTTGAAAGGCAAATTTCTTATTGGCATACTCTCTTAATTTCTTTTTATCTGTGAATATTTTGAATTCTCCATCATTTTTGAATGCCAGCTTTGCTGGATAAAGAATTCTTGGCTGGAAGTTTTTTTTCTTTTAGCACCTTAACTATGTCATACCATTGCCTTCTTGCCTCCATGGTTTCAGAAGAGATATCAACAGTTAATCTTATTGAGCTTCCCTTGTATGTGATGGTTCTCTTTTCTCTTGCTGCTTTCAGTATTCTTTCTTTGCCTTGAGAATTGGACTATTTGACAAATATATGTCTTGGAGTAGGCCTGTTGGGATTTATACTGTTTGGGATGCACTGAGCTTCCTGAACACGTTCGTCCATCTCCCTCAATAGAGTTAGGAAGTTTTCAGCTCTTATTTCTTCCAACACTCCTTCTGCCCCCTTTCTCGTCTCTTCTCCCTTTAGGATGCCTATAATGCATATGTTTGTGTGTTTTGTGTTGTTGTTCAGATCCCTGAGTCCCTGCTGGATTTTTTCTACTTTTTTATCTATCTGTTCTACTCTCTGATTTCAGATGTACTGTCTTCAAGACCGCTAATTCTTTCCTCTGCTTGTTCAAATCTACTGTTATGTGCTTCCATTGTATTTTTGATTTCTTGGATTGTGCCTTTCATCACCTCATATCCATTATCTTTTTTTATAAAAGATTTATTTATTTATTTATACCCTCCCTCATTGTTTTTGCACTCACTGTCTGCTCTCTGTGTCCATTCGCTGTGTGTTCTTCTGTGTCTGCTTGTCTTCTCTTTAGGCAGCACTGGGAACTGCTCCTGGGACCTTCTGGAGTGGGAGAGAGATGCTCAATCTCTTGTGCCACCTTAGTTCCCTGGTCTGCTGTGTCTTTTATTGTCTCTCCTCTGAGTATCTTTTTGTTGTGTCATCTTGCTGTGTCAGCTCTCTGCTCAGGCTAGCACTCTGTGCAGGCCAGCACTCCTGCATGAGCCAGCACTCTGTGTGGACCAGCACTCCACATTGCCCAGCTCTCCACTTAGGCCAGCTCACCACGCAGGCCAGCTTGCCTTTACCAGGATACCCTGGGAATTGAACCCTGGACCTCCTATATGGTAGACAGGAGCCCAATTGCTTAAGCCACATCTGCTTCCCTGCTATCTTTTTATGTATGTTTACAATTTCTTCAGTATGTTCTCCCAGTGTCTTCTTAATATCCTTAATCTCTTCTTTCACTTCATTAAGTTGATTCATGCTATTTCTTTGGACAGCTCTGATTAGTTGTTTCATGTTCTGCATCTCCTCCTGGTTTTTAGTTTGTTCATTGGACTTGGCCATGTCTTCCTGTTTCTTAGTATGGTTTATACTTTTTTGTTTGTGTTTAGGCATCTCTTTATCTTGATGGGTTTAATTAGTTGATTAGTTTCTCTCTCTACTCTAGGGTTTTATTTAGTTGCTGTTTTTGTGTGTCTGGTAAGTTTTCTCTTTGCCACTTTGTTCCTCTCATTCTATTTCCTTGCTGTTGTCTATATTCCCTTGAAAGAAAAAGATTAGGGCCATGGAAAGGGAAAGAGGTAAGAAGAAAAAAAGTATAATAGTAATAATAATAGTAAAAGGTAGAAAAGGAACCATTTAAGACATAGGAAAATGAATAATTAACTCATGTAAGAAATGGAGAGGAATAAGAATAAAAAGTGGGGTACTAACAATGAAATGAAAAACTGAATAGAGAAAAATTTCTAGAATGAATTAATAGGCCAGAATGATAAGAAGAGAAGGAAAGAGAAAAGAAAAGATAATAAGAAAAAAAGTTAAAAAAA
>JAQZBX010029563.1:0-16501 GCA_029593785.1 Cabassous unicinctus | reverse complement strand
ACAGCAAACAAGAAACAAGACAGCAGCAACTAATTAAAAAAAAGAAAAAAAAATGGGATGGGGGAAGAATGAGGGGGAAAAAAGAAGAAAAAACAAACACTCAAGAAGGCAATCAAACAAAAACTTAGGAAAAACAGCCTTCCCTCTTAGGCCCCTGAGGAGCTTCTCAGGCTGCCAGTGTTCATCAGTCAATTACCTTGCAGCCTGCCCTCTGCTGGTTTTTGAATTGGGTTTTAGCGAGTAAACTAAATTAAATTTTTAAAAAGGAACATTTTTTTTTGAGAAAATAAGAGACCCAAGAGAAGCTAATACAAAAATAATGTCTATGTGTTCCCTGTCCTAAAGTATCAGCTGGATCTTTGATACCCTGGTAGATCATTACTCTAAGAGAAGCCAGGAATCGAACTAGGGACCTCATATATTCAAGACAGAAACTCCTCCACCGAGCTAAACTTTCTCGTTGAGTCAGTTACCTCTTCAGAAAGCTATCTAGCCACTTTCCCTAGGGCAGGTTTGACTCTTTGCAGTTAGGTAGATTCCTGCTGATTAGGAGCCTGTCTGTACCTGCCCCCTTTCTATTCTTATTGCTTTCTCTCCCAGGGCAGCAGGAGGAGATAGCCTATGTGATCAGATCTCCCCTTGCCTCTCCTGGTCATGTTGAGTTCCCTTCTGAAATTCAAATGGGACCCCGGTATCCAAACTCACTGCAGAGAAATGACTCTCAACCCTCTTCTAGACCTTCCCCTCCTCCCAGGGGACCCTAAATAGGCCCTTGGAAGGTTATTAAGCACTTCCTACTGCTTGCCTCCCTTAGAAGGGTTGGAATTTTGATAGATTTCAGCACCAGAATAGTCAATTGCCTGACTCCACCCTCTCCCAGCCCAAGTTCCTCTCTCCCAGGTTGGCTAGGTAAATCAGGCTGCCTGAGCAGATTCACCTCTCCCCTCTTCCCAGAGCCACCTCTTGCCAGCTGGCATGCTCCCTAAAGTTAAAAGGGGGTCTAGGTAACCAAACTCAGAGAAAGGAAACCCCTCTCTACCTTTCACCAGAACCCTCTTACTCCTGGAGAATGCTCCCTCTCACTTGGTGGCTGGTGGGAGTCAGGGGGTTTGCAGTGGCTTTTTGCCTTGAGTGTAGGGCTCAGCTACCCGGGGTTTCTAGCCCCCAGGGTGAGAAACTCATGGTTTTCCTTTGGGCTTTTTATTCCTTTGTCTAGTTCCCTCCAGATTGATGGCCTGAAGCCTCCTTCTCTGTGGGTTCCCAAAACAGCTCACTCAGCAGGATCTTGCCCCTTCTCAGCCATTTTTGCAAGAGAACTGGTGAATGCCCACTTAAACCGATGCCATCTAACCAAATTCAAATCTCTTTTAGTGACTGCTTATTTTCCAAAGTCAAAACCTTAGTACTGCATGACATAGACCTAAAGCTGTGTGCCTTTTTAAATCATTAATCATTAATCATTTACTTACTGCAGCCAGAGTCTTAGTAATATGCTCAGGTTCTTTCCATGTTCTACGTAAGGTTTCTCCTTTGTTCATGAACATTGGATAATTTGAATCTCACAGTGTTTCAGTCTCATTTACACTCAACTTAGAGGTCACTTGATAAATTCCAGTTGATGTCCAATTAGGATATTATATGTCTTATTAAGACTGATTCTCTTTTGTCCGAGGAGATGCAAACTGGAATACCAGAAGGGTAAAATTCAAAGCACATGACATCTGAGTGGTTCTTAACTTAGCAAAATTTCTCTCCTGTTCCTCCTGCCCTCGTCCCCTTCTCTACACTTGTTACAATAACTTCAGAGTCATTTTGTGCTGTCTACTCCCCAAGCTAAAATATAGGAGTGATATTTTTAGCCTTATAATCACCATTCAGAACCTAGAGAGAAGCCCCTGTCCATATATATATCTTCCAAATATTCTGAAATAATGAATCCACTTATTGCCTGGGAACAGTGTCTTTCACAGTGATGAGAAAGGTGTTGGCTCTACCAAAAAGCCCAAGGAAATTAAGTTGAAATTGATTGAAGTAAATCATTCCGAAAGCCTTGATTCTCCCATCCTTTGAAGGCTGGGGCAAATTTGGTTTCCTGCATCCAGGTGGTCTTCAGATGTCCCAAATTAAAACGTAGTGAGAATGTTTTTTTCACAACAACTCTACCCTGACCAATCCTACCAGGCTCAAGCCCCTGTGCTGTATTTCTGTGCAACACGCCCAATGGAAGCAAAATGATCAGGCAGGCAATCCTGGGGCATAATTCTTTTCTCGGTGTTGGAAACAGGCCAAGATTGTGAATGTTAATCACCCAATTCTTGTAAAAGGTACCATGGGGCCTTTAATAACCATGAACAGCCAGAGTCTCAGTTTTATACTTCATCTGCGAGCCTCTGTCAGAGGGAGGTGCAGCTCTAAGCAAATATTTATGCAACACCAAAAACCAGAAGTAGAAAGTCAGAGACCTGCAGTTATTGATTTCAGAGATCTGAGACTTGATGAAAGAGTAATGGTTGAGTTTTTTTTTTTTTCCCCAACACTTTTGAGATCAAGTCTAAAAATCAAACATTGCAGGAGGAAAATACTTGTATTTAAATGTCTTACCTGCCCAACTCTCTGCCCTTTGTTTTTGTAGATCCTGATGCCACACAACGGTTTGGAGTTGCCATCTGGGCTACCCTGTTAGGAATATAACTTTTCTCTTCCTCCTACTCCTTCCTCATCTCAGCTCCAACACAGCAATGACCACACACACTTGAGTCTTGTACCCTCTCAAGTTACTTTATTGTAGGTGGGGAAACTGGGATATCATCTCTACAGATAAATAGAATAAATATTGAATCTTTATTCAACTTAGCTGTATATCTCTAGTAAGTAGCTTGATTTAAGCTTGCCAAACTTAGATTGTCTCCTCCATAAAATGCATCAAAATGATATTTCATATGATTAATATGAAGATGAATCGACAAAATGTTATGAAATACTTAAAAAATTATATTGTATGAATGCAAGCATTTATTATTATTATTATAGAGAGAATTTCTAGGAGGGCATAATTTAAAGATCATGTACTTTTTTTTTCAAGTTTCCATTGTATTCTGTCCAGGAACAGATTTTGAACAATTGGAGTTCCAGGAGCACTCAGAGGAGCCAAGTAAAACAAATTGTTTTCTTTGTTACAGGTAGAGCATTTAGAGGAAGAGATATAAAATAGTTATGCATTGTTGGTGTAGTGATGGTAAAAACATCACTTATGCATTAAAATAAATGTGTTTTTATTTACAAGAAAAAGATGACCCCAGTTTCTAAATTTCTAAAGTAGCAGAAATTCTTTAACAATAACAAGAAGAACCAAAGTCATTAAAAATATATTTTATGACGGACAACCAGCAAGATGGCAGCAGAGTAAGGAGCTCCTAGAGTCAGCTCGTGCTCCAGAGCAGTTAGTAATCAACCAGAGCTATCTAAAGCACCTGTTTAGGGGCTCCAGGAGACCAGAAGTGCATCCTGCAACATTCTTGAAAGAATGGAAGGAGGAGACTGCCCATCTGCAGAGAGCAATCTTGAGTAGAGCACTCCATGTCCAGGAGGCTGCTGCCCATCTTCCACTGGCAAGGAGCCTTGAGAGCTCTTCCGCGGCTGGAATTGAAAGCTCCACTTCCCAAAAATGGGGGAGGAAGAAATGGTTGGGCATCAACTTCAGCTACTGATTGGTAAATTCAGTAGGCTAAAGTATAAACCTAAGAACAGCTAATGTTTGAACCTGTCCAAGTGGGAAAGAGGCTGGTAGCCGCCATTTTAACTCTACCCCCAGCATCAGGGGAAACAGGGCTGACTGAAAATCACAGTGTTGGCAGGTAAAGACTTCTTTCCATCCGGATCAGATTGCAGCTCTAGCCTAAGCCCCAGCCCCAACTCCAGCAGGGAGGAGGCTGGGAGGACTGTGCCATCCTCTCTGGGAAAAGACAGGCCACGCTGCAGAGGCTGGTGATCATCCTACTCTGCGATGCAAGCCGCCTCAGCAGCTGGTCTGTGGCTGAAATTGGAAGCTCCATTTCCCAAAAACAGGGGAGGAAGAGATGGTTGGCCACCGATTTCAGCTACTGATTAGTAAATTCGCCTGGCTAAAGTATAACCTTAAGAACAGCTCATGTTTGAACCTGTCCAAGTGGGAAAGAGGCTGGTAGCTGCCATTTTAACTCTGCCCCCAGCATGAGGGGAAGCAGGGCTGACTGAAAATCACAGTGAATGTAGGGACCAGCTAATTTAATACATATCAGCCTATAGCCCTAGCCTAGGCTTCAGCCCCACATCTGGCAGGGAGGAAGCTGGCAGGGCCTACACCAGCCTCTCTGGGTAACTGCAGGTGTATTTGACTGGCACAGAGTGAATAGTCAGAAGTCTACCAGGGCAACTGTGGTCATTTTGGACCCACAAGGCATAGATTGCTGCCCACACCTGCAGCTTTACCCCTGCCCCAGGCAGAGGATGAAGGGGCATGAAAATTCATCAGTTTCTCTGGGTAACTACAGTCTAGGCCGGCATGACTTGGATTATTACACACAGCTGTGGCTCTGTCCCTACCCCTGGCAAAGGAGAAAGTTGGGAGAAGCTTCATTGGTCCCTGGGGCAATAAGGGCAGCTTGAGACTCCACAGCTTACAGAACTAACTACATCCTTAGCTCCTACTACACAACCAGCAAGAGAGAAAGGGCAGGAATCCCTAAACTAAAGAGAGAAACTGCACCCAGAATAAATACTCTAGTAAGCCAGATGTCAAGATGCCAACAAAAAATTACAATCCACACTAAGAAAGAGGAAGACATGGCCCAGTTAAAGGAAAAAGATAAGCCTCCAGATGACATAAAGGAGTTGAGACAACTAATCATAGATGTTCAAAACAAATTTCCTTAATAAATTCAATGAGATGGGTAAAGAGATTAAGGATATTAAGAAGATATTAGATGAGCACAAAGAAGAATTTGAAAGCATACATAGAGAAATAGCAGATCTTATAAGGATGAAAGGTGCAATAAATGAAATAAAAAATACACTGGAATCATATAATAGCAGATTTGAGGAGGCAGAAGAAAGGATTGGTGAGCTTGAAGAAATGGCCTCTGAAAGCAAACATACAAAAGAACAGATGAAGAAAAAAATGGAAAAAATTGAACAAGGTCTCAGGGAACTAAACAACAGCAAGAGACATGCAAACATACATGTCATGGGTGTCCCAGAAGGAGAAGAGAAGGGAGAAGGGACAGAAGGAATATTTGAAGAAATAATGGTAGAAAATTTCCCAACCCTATTGAAGGACATAGATATCCATGTCCAAAAAGCACAATCTACTCCCATCTGAACAAATCCAAATAGAACAACTCTGAGACACATACTAATCAGAATGTCAAATGCCAAAGACAAAGAGAGAATTCTGAGAGCAGCAAGAGAAAAGTAATGCATAACATATAAGGGATACCCAATAAGATTAAGTGCTGATTTCTCATCAGAAACCATGGAGGCAAGAAGACAGTTGTATGATATATTTAAGATAATGCAAGAGAAACATTTTCTGCCAAGAATCTTATATCTTGCAAGATTGTCTTTCAAAAATGAGGGCAAGTTTAGAATATTCACAGATAAACAGAAACTGAGAGAGTTTGTAACCAAGAGGCCAGCTTTGCATGAAATACTAAAGGGTGTGTTACAGTCTGAAAAAAAAAAAAAGACAGAAGAGAGAGGTTTGGAAGAGAGTCTAGAAATGAAGATTATATCAGTAAAAGTAACTGAAAGTGTCAAAAGAGTGGTGAAATTAAAATATGACGGATAAAACCCAAATATTTAGGAATAAACTTAACCAACAATGTAAAGCACTTGTATTCAGAAACTACAAGTCATTGTTAAACGAAATAAAAAAAGACCTAAAATAATTGGAAGAACATTCCATGCTCATGGATTGGAAGACTAAATACATTAAGATGTCAACTCTAAAAAAAAAAAAAGATGTCAAGTTTACTCAGATTTATATACATATTCAATGCAATCCCAATAAAAATTCCATCAACATTTTTAAAGTAAATGAAAAATATGATTATCATATTTATTTGGAAGTGTAAGTGGTCCTGAATTGCCAGAAAATCTTAAAAAGGGAAAGTAAAGTTGGAGGACTCTCACTTACAGTCTTTAAGTCATATTACCTAGCTACAGTGGTAAAAACAGCATGGTACTGACATAAAGACAGACACATAGACCAATGGAACAGAACTGATGGCTCAGAAACAGACCCTCACTTCTATGGTTAAGTGATTTTTGACTAGCTTGTCAAACCCACCCAGCTCAGGCAGAACAGTCCATTCAGCAAATGGTGCTGAATGAACTGGATATCCATAGCCAAAAGATGGAAAGAGGACCCCTTTCTCACACCTCATACAAAAATTAACTCAAAATGGGTCAAAAACCAAAATATAAAAACAAGAACCATAAAGTTTCTAGAAGAAAATGTAGGAAAATATCTTCCAGATCTGGTGGTAGGTGGTAGATTCATTTTTTTTTTTAGGATTTATTTTTATTTATTTATTTATCCCTGCCATGCTGCTTGTGCTTGCTGTGTCTATTTACTGTGCATTTTTCTGTGTTTGCTTGTGCCCCAGGAATCGAACCCAGGGCCTCCCGTATGGTAAATGGGAGCCCAACCAATTGAGCCACAGCTGCTTCCCTTGTGGGGGATTCTTAAAGGAGATAAGAGGAGGACTGAGATGGACTACTGATGCTTAATGTATGTAGAAGTTTTAATTAACTTTACTGTAAAAGTGTGGAAATGTAGTGAGTAACAGCTGATTTATAAATGGGAATATGCCTGAAAAGGGTAGTCAAGGGATATAAATGCTAGAAATAATAAATATATAAAATTTATAAATATATAAATATATAAAAAATAAATATATATAAATTGACAGAAAGCTAGAGAATAATCTAGGGACTAAATAACACAGTAAACCCAGAAGTGGATGAGAATTATGGTTGATAGTACAGATTCAAGAGTGTCTTTTGTGAGCTAGAGCAGATGTATAACACTGTTGCAGGGTGGTAGGACTGTGGAGAAGCATGGGAAAAATACAACTGGAGTGACCTATGGTCTGTGGTTGACAGTAATAGTGTAATATTCATGCATCTATGCCAAATATGTACTGTGTTGATAATGGGGGAGTATGGAAAAGTATGCCAAATGTATGCTATGGACCTGGTAATAATCTGATGATATTACCTCATAATCTGTAAAAAATGTTCCACCATGGTGTGGTGTGTTGATAGAGGGGAATTGTGTGGGAATTCTGCACATGTGCATGATTGTTTTGTAAGTTTATAATGTCTGTCATAAAAATATATTTAAAAAATAATAATAGGGTGGGTTAGGGGAAAACACACCAAATGTAAGATAAGGACTATACTAGTAGTAAGATTTTGACAATATTTTTTCATAATTTGTAACAAATGTCCCACAACAATGCAAGATATTGGTGGTGGGTTGATGTATGGGACCCCTGTATGATGTTATGCATGTTTGCTTTATAAGTTCACAACTTTTACTATACACCTATTGTTTATGTATGTTCATGAATAAATGATATAAAAATAAAAATAATAGGGTGGGTTGGGGGAAAATACACCAAATGTAAGATACTTTGGTTAGTAGTAATATTTTGAAGATGCTCTTTAATCATTGGTTAAAAATGTTTCACAACAATGCAAGGTATTGGTGGTAGGGTAAAGTATGAGAGCCCTGTACGATGTTATGTATGTTTGTTTTGTAAGTTCACAACTATTACTATACACTTATTGCTTATGTTTATGTATGAGTGGATATACTTCAATAAATTTAAAATAGAAATAGAAAACATATTTTATGAACTAGAGCATTTCCCTACTCTACTGATTTTTAAAAGGAGTTCAGTGGATTGATTGACATTAAGGGGAGAAAGTCTTAAAACATGTTTGGATCTAAGGCTACAGTTAGAAGGCAGGAACAAATGTTTGGAAGCCAAAGTGAAATTAAAGGGGAGAACAGGTTTGAGGATTAGGTAATGCCACCCATGTTTCTTTGGCCTGTTTATTTTAGGATAGGCCTGGCTATTCTTGGTTCTATGAGGGGATTCTATTTCCTTTCATTTTTCCAATCTCAGGCACCCCTTAACACCACTTAAGCCAATAACTCTCTAGATCTTACCCCATGGACTCAACTTCTGGCAAAGTCCATATGTGCCTCTCTTCTGCTAGGCCTTATGTCATTGCTATTTCAAAGGCCAAAATAGGTTGAAAATCCACGGCAAATCATTAATTATTCAGGGATTGGTTGTCATTATAGGCGTAAAAAAAAATTCCAATACAACTGATTTGGTCTTGGAAAATAGATGGGAAAATTGGACATAGACAGAGTCATATGCTGGACAAATAAAAATAAATAACTTTTTTTTCACACACTGTTTCCTTTCTTCAAATTCCTATAATTCTATAGAAATGGTCAGGGAAAATCTTCGTTGAAAAAGTGAAAAGCCATCTCTCTTGCATGCCAGAGAATTATCATTTCCTATTAAAGCTCACTTTTGATGGCTTAATTAATTAATCAATTTCAGAGATATTTATTTAGCAAATACTGTATTCCAGGTACTATGTTATATGCTGGGCGTATTATGAAAAGCAAAGACCATAAACAGGTCACTAAAGAAAGAACCATTTGGGGCAGCCTTGCACACCAGGCAGCTCAGAAACAATCTCTAACATGGTCAGCAGAAAGTTCAAAGAAGGAAAACGGGATTTTTGCTCTGCGCTTCCCTGCAGCAACAGCTGTGGCCTCTTGTAAAGCAATTAAGTCTGTGGCTAGGATTCCGGTCCCATCTCTTCTCAGCAGCCTAGCAGCCTTGGAACGTTCTTGATGGGAGACTCTCAATCGATTGAGTTCCTTTGTTCGTGCCTTGACATCTCAGATGGTGGCATTCCTGAGGCTGATTAGCTTGGAGCTGGCTCCCTGTGATGCCAAAGCCGCCATGTAATTTCCATTAGACCTGAAAATAATCCTGATTTAAAGCTTAGATGAAGTCCATGAGCCATCGTCTAATCATACTGAAGAATGAACTGTCCTGGACTGTATTTTCTTCATTTCTTTAGTGGTAAAATCATTCTTGAAAATATGTGCCATTCTTTGTGGCCAATCAAATGATCATGATGACAGCCTAGTTTAGGGCTGAGTACTGTACTAAATATCAGAACTCTTATGCTGAGTTGTGGTGTGACTTTGGGTAGCCACTCAATTCTCCTCCTTTTTTTTTTTCCAATATCTTTGATGTTCCAGGCTTTGAAATTGAACTTGGGAATGGGGTAGGATGAGTTGGAGTGGTGAAGGGTCTACAAAGATAAGAAAACTTTCTCCCTGCTCGGGAGAGGAGCACAGTCTGTTGAGGAAATGCGCTTGTATAGCAAATAATTCAAACCTCAGAGGGGAGAACTGTCACTGAGAATTGTGCAAAGTGCTGAGCGAGCACACTGATAGGAAATTCTTTCCTTCCAGGAGACTAAGTATGGGAATTTGACAGGGCATCACAGGGGTTCTTACCACTAAGACAATATTTCATTTTACTTTATTTAACAAATCAATTTTATTGGTACCTGTTAATAAAGCATCTATCCATCCAAAGCATACAATCAGTGATATTTGGTGTGATCACATATTTGTGCATTCATCACTTCAGCCATTCTTAGAGCACTTTCATTATTCCAATAATAATAATAATAAACAAAAACCAAACAAACAAAACCCCTCAATCTCTCTATGCTTCCCCTGCTGTACATAGCTGCTATTCTTTTTCCTTCTCTCTGGTAAATTTGTATTTATATTTTGTAAAAACAGTCTAATATGAATTTTGAGGAATCAAAAGGAATTCCCTGAGCGGAGAAGGGGGACAGATATTCCAAACTGTTCTATCTTGAAAAGGGATAATACTCTTTGACTCTGCTTTTCTGCCAGAAACAATTTGAGAACAGATACATACAACACATCCGACTTGGGAGTCTAACTCCTGTGTGAATTGCAGACAACTCAAGCCTCATCAGAAAAGGGATGCTACATTAGTCTTAGAAATACTCATGGCTCCTTCTCTCCATGCCAGGGAATGCTTGTGAATCTTATTCCCTTGGCAAATGAGAGAAGAGGACCTGCTCATAGTCCACTTTTTAAAATCCCCTCCTAGTTTGTGCAGATGCTGGGGCCTGACACAGCTTGTGGCAAGGATGGCTCTCGGTGCTGCTGAGGGAGAGGCTCCATACAGAGCCAAAGGAGTGACCATGATCCTTCTGGGAGAAAGGCTTGGGACCTCCTCCTCCCACCCATTAGGGTGGGGAGGCCTTTCTTACACAGGTTTCTAGGAGAAGGGATCTCAAACTTAGCTGCTCAGTTAGCTCTAAACATACTTATAATGAGAGTCCCCTTATAGCCCTCATGAGCTTACAGCTGCCATGACACTTGATACCTCTCCACGGGTGTAGATGCCCTAAGGATTAAGGGAAGATAGATCTAATGGTAAAAAGGACATGCAGAGATTTCCAAGCCAATCCAAATCCTCAGGATTATAAGGATCTAGTGTCTAATCAGTCAATAGTGAAAAGGGCAAACATCAGGTAATGACGCCCACGCCACACCTTGGTGCTGGAAATTATTACGCCTAGCACGGGGGTTCCCGTGGAAAGTCCTGCAGGCAAGTTGTGGGACTCTTGGCCATATTGCTTCCTGATTTATGTTAAATTTACGGGCCTCAGTTGCCTTATCCATGACATGGTGAGGAGAGGAGTTGATATTAATGATTTTTCGGACCACTCCCAGCTCTAAGAGCCTACGTTTCTCTACGTTCACAATTTATGCAAGACTCTCAAACTAGTAGAAAGGTATATTTATCCCACGGGAGTGTGGATTTTAATGACTGATTTAGTAGAGTCTGATTCTAAGAAAGTGTAATATATAAGAAAGATGTTACATGTAAATGCGCTGTATTTGGGAGTGCTCCAGGCATCTTAGTAGACATTATTATCCATGTCTATCAACTTTATTGCATCAAAGAAAAAAGAGTCATGGGCAGGTGAAGCGTACTGTGTGGTCCTCAAAATGGTATAATGCTAAAGTCTCCCCTCCTTCTTGCTAGTTCCAAAAACCAACGTGTCTACCAGAGTGAGCATCAGAGAAAATGTAGGAAGCCATTGGGAGATATGGTTGGTTTATGAGGCAGGAAGGCCAAGGTTTAGCTTTTTTTTGCTTCTTTCTGACTTACAGCAATTTGTCATTACTTCAAGAACCTCAATTTCTGCTGCCTCTAAAATGAGAGGTGGCAACACTGGCCTCATCTTGATGTCTTAAGGACAATTTAAGAATAATGACAGGTGTGTATTAAAGGCTTTCCTGAGATAAAAGGTCCACATCTGCTGCCTGGGTGCACTGGTGGGGTCTCTACATTTGGTGATGGCAACGTGTTTCCCTGCATGCATCTACCATGTATGCTTGGGTGTGCATGGCGGTGTTGAGGGCTAATTACTTGTGTAAGACCCTCCATCTTTCATTGTCATCATTTTTAACACCCTCCTGGAAAGCAAACTTCTTCCCTGTTGGCTGCCACCCTGACTCATGCTGCCAGAAGATCCCCATGGCATAGGAACTGGGCAGTGGCTGGGCTAACTTATTTACAAGGGCAGGTATTCTAAACTTCCTCCCTGCTCTGTTCCTTCCATCCACCTAGTCATTCATTCAACAAGTGTTTATTGAGCCCCTCCTATGTACTAGGCACTGTTCTGAGCAGGTGATCCCAGCTCCTTTGGAACATACAGCAATGTGGGAAAGACAGAAAACAATTAAATGGATGCCATCATTTCAGATAATGGTAAGTGTGATGAAGAAAAATCAACTGGGTGATATGAGAGAAAGTGACCAGGGGAATTAGACTACCCCAGCTAGAGAGGTTTAGAATCTGAGGGGCCTGGGGTGGGGTCCAGGAATCTGCATTGTTGACCAGAAGGTTAGGGAATTCTGCTGCAGCTGGTCCCTGGACTACCCTTTTAGCATCACCATCCTGGGGAATGTTTTGAGTGCCTGCCCCTCAGGGCAGTGGTCTCCTTTGTGAATGGTGGGAGTGGGGAGGGCTGTATTCCACGGTGAAGGTTAATTGCTCTGTGCAGATCCCCACCTGAAGCTCCTTTTTCTTCGCACCCTCCCTCACATCCAGCAGCTGCCTTCTGTGCAGGAATAGGCCTTGCCACCTGTTGGCTAGAGCCTCAAACTCAGAGAATTGATATGCTCTTATCTGAAATGACAGGAAGAGAAGGAGGGGGAGGCAAAATTGTTAACATGGTTATCCTTATCTCTCCTCTCCCAGATCCTTTTCTGATACCCGCCCCCTTTCCAGATCCATCTCCCACCCTCTCAAATCCTTTGTGAGCAGCTGCTGGCCTCCTGGCCTGATGGGCCTCGTTGCCAGCTGTCTGACGTCACACATCAATCTTCCATCTTTACTGCAAATCTCCACTTATCAAATTTCACATTTTTAGGACTCTGGTGATAAAGCCCCTTTCTCTGGTATAATTAGTAATTAGAAGAAAAATGTTAGCTAATAGACAGTCAATCCCCATCTGTCTTGAAATTCACATTCAAGCAGAGGTCTGACTGTTCTAGCTAGTGGAAGGACTGCACGCAACCTGCTCTTCTTAATTAAGTGGTTCTAAAGAAATGAGAGAGCCATGCTTCTAAGTGCCTGTTCTCTAATTGAAATGAAAGAGCTATGCTTCCAAGTCTCTCTATCTAGGGGATTTTCATAATTAAGAAAACTAGCTTCTTCCCTTCTCTTGTCTTCTCTCCCATGCTGCTTCTAATATTAAGTCAAATGGGACCTCATTAAATGGAGCTCCGTTACTAAAGCCTACTTCTCTATGCCCTGATTCCCTCCTGAGAGGGCTGGCTACAGCTGGCAGTTGAGCAATGGAGGGTCATGACTGTGGAAATGGGAGGCAGGAGATGTCCTGGGCAAGACTAATGCAATTCTTGTGGATTTGCCTAAGTGGGGACATCCTTAGGAGAGGAAAATCATTGCTTATTAACACATTGAAATATTTTCAAACTTATGCTTTGCAGAGCTTGGGTTTTTGTCATTATTTAGTTACTCATGGGCCAAGAGTACACTGTGGATACCACAAACAGTCAAACACAAATAAAACTTCCCAGACCTAATGCGTTCCAAGGGAGAAGTGATATTTCTGCAGTTCTTAGTGTTGACCTTATCACATCAGGCTGAATGCATTACTTCTGAGGCTTAAACTTTATGAGGCTGTAGATATCCCGGAGGTGGTATAGAGTCCAGTTATCAAGAGAGTAAAAGGATTTCATAGCTTGTCATTTGAAGAATGGCTGAAGAAACAGAAGATCCAGAAAGAGAGAGCCTTCTGAAAGGATATGTTAGCTGTTTACAAATATTAAAGGGTTTGCGTGTGGGTAAGGGCTTGGGCTTATTTTGTAGCACACAAAGATAAAAGTGGGATGACAGAAGGAATGGGGTTTTAGGCTGGTGTACGGGGAACTTTCTGTAGACAGGAGCCATTGGAGGTGCTGTGACATGGTGGTGAGGGCACAGGTTAGGGGGTCAGAAGGTCTGGGATTGAAATCTGCTTCTGCCACTTATTAGTTGTGCAGTGGTTTCTTAACCTCTATATACCTCAGTTTTCTTATCCGTGAAATGGGGATAATAATTGTTCCTCATGAGAATTAAATGAATTAATTAATGTACATAAAGTATTGCAATAGTGTGTGACACACAGTAAGTGTTGGATATTTATATTACCACATGAAGGTGGCATAGGCAGTTCCAGAGTCGGTTGCTACACATTTTCTAATATAGATGATATGACCACTTGGCCAGGAAGCGGTTGTTCAACATATCCCAATGTGTTTTCCAGGAAACATGACTTCCTGAAGATGCCACATGAGTAAAGGTTTCTGAGATCAAACTTGTCGATTCCTGGCTTGGAGATTCATTATGCATAGGACCGTAAATATATCAAGTGGCTTTTGTTTAACCAAACGTTTCCCACTTATTTCACCAAGGAACCCTCCATTAGTGGAGTTCCCGTTAATATGTTGTGAAATATAGTGTTATACAAAACACGTGAGAAAAGCTGAATGATAGGGTTGGCCAATCAATTGTGCTGGTTAGAGTTGTTGCGTTTTGATAGACTGTTTAGATTTTATTTATGGAAAAGACTTCCACCTGCTGTTGGAGAAGGGCCTGAGGGTAGCAAGGGATGCCACACTTTAAACCAACACCGAACATGTGGAGACGTCAAGTGCATCACTTCCCCAAAAATCTCTGCCTTGAAATGGGCAGAAGTTTAAGACGAGAGTGATGGGAGAAATAAAAACATTCCATTCATGTAATGCACATGGAAAAGATATTTTTTTGTCAGACCTCGTGATAAATAATGGAGATATGAAGATGACTGAGACACCATCTCTGCCCTCAAGACGGAGAAGAGGTGTAATGCAAATTACAGTGTGATCATTGCCATAGTGGAAGTTTAAAAATAAGTGAACAGATAGGCGGGAAAACCAATTCTAATGGAAGGAGAGAGGTTTCCGAAGGTGGCTTCTTCCGAGACCTCCCTTGTGAGATGAAAGAGGCATGACATGTTACAAACAGGGACTTGGGCAGGTGATGGGGGTATTCACTAGAGAAGGGAAGACCAGAAAAAGCACCCTGGGGAAAAGAGTCTGGAGAAAAACAAAATGAATTTTTGCTCAAAGTCAAGGAAGATGTCGAAAATGTTGCTGTATTCAGAGAACACTGGGTTAAGGGCTTCACCAAGAGGTCCTGAGGTTTCATTTTTGCTTCCATTGCTTGAGAAATTACGTTAATAAACGGAATCCTTTCCTGAAATCCTTCTTGATTTTCTTGGCTATATTTGTAAGGCAGGGATGAGGGGGATGTGGATCCGGTTTCTCAGTCCCCTCCTTCTCTAATATTCCCTGGTCCTAGGACGATTTATAAATTGGGATCCACATTGCTCTACATTCCTATCATAGCCTGATGCCAACCAGTCCATTCTGTGAAATTTTTAAATTGTCATCTGAAATCAGCCACCCCTAATTCCCTAATTATTAGTTCTGCACTTTCCTGACCTCTTCTTCATCTTCTTTCTCCTCCATTACTTTGAATGGGGGAGATTTGAACTCAGAATTCCAAGGGTGGCCTCCCCTAGGGATGTGGGGTTCATCCATCTTCTATTCACTGGGGTGATGATTCTGTCTCCAGCTAATGCCATGGCCACAGAACATTGCAAACTCATGTGTTTCCAGTTACTTGCTCCCAAATGCATTATTTTGCATTTTTCCGAGTTGAATTCCATTTCATTCTTTTCCGCCCATATTTGTATAATCTATTAATATCATTCATGTGTACACTGCCTGCCCATGCTGGGATCTGCTTCTTCTAGCTTGGTACAATCTGCATGCTCCATTAATACTTTTAAAAGAACATTTGGTCTAGTACTTTCCTTCACATCTCTTTACTTATAACCCTATGACTCAATGCCTACTCTTAGTGATGGCAGTCAGTTTCCCATCTTCCAGACCCGGAAGTGCTAACCTGGGGGTGCTGTAAGATAGACAAGGGAGGGAGGAAGAATTGCAATGAAGAGGGAGTAATGTTATAAGTTTCCTTTATTCTTTTGAATAATGCTGCTCAACCATGGCGCCAGTTTAATTTGCGAGCCCTGAGAATCTCACGCAACCCTAAGATGTGTTTGTAATGCATTGCTGCTCCCCTATGCCCTCTATCTTTTCAGGGGCTCCTGAGAGGCCTGGGTGGTGGGGTGGGAGGGGGCAGTGGTGGGGGTGGAATTATCCATCCTCAACAATTTCAGAGCTGTGTTTAAATGAAAAGTAATGTTCAAAATCGCTTTCCTTTTTTCTCAGCTTGATCTGATAGAACTTATTTTTAGGCAGTGTTCTGGGATTCTTCTTTATTCTTCACTAGCCTTCAAAAAGATTTTAAGCGGTTTTCTCCATACACATTTTAATGCTCAAAATTGCAGATATTGTTTTCTGCTAATCTTCATGCATTCAGGATTTCTAAATACCTGCTAAAATGATTTACAATTCATATTACTTTGAACTATTTCCATGGTTTCCTAAATCACCAATCATTTGCCTAAATTGTGAGAGAGGTCTAAGAATTTAGTTCATTATTTTCTGTGGCTTGGTCACTACTCACTGATTTATTTAGAAGTGTCTTGGAAGTGGGAGTGGCTCAGTCGATAGAGCCCCCGTTTACCATATGGGAGGCCCCGGGTTCGCTTCCCGGGGCCTCCTTGTGAGGG
This sequence comes from Cabassous unicinctus, assembly GCA_029593785.1. Classification (NCBI taxonomy): domain Eukaryota; kingdom Metazoa; phylum Chordata; class Mammalia; order Cingulata; family Chlamyphoridae; genus Cabassous; species Cabassous unicinctus. Next base: position 112 of record JAQZBX010029563.1, on the reverse strand, counting down.
CAGGCCAGCCCGCGCAGCCTATTGGGCTGATGCAGCAGGACCTCACAACAGGAAGCGGGTGTGGCTCAACCGATAGAGCCCCCGTTTACCATGTGTGAGGGCAGGCCAGCCC
>JAQZBX010029562.1:0-27225 GCA_029593785.1 Cabassous unicinctus | reverse complement strand
TCTTTTGGTTGCTCTCTTGTGGGTGTCTTTCTCATAGAGGATTTCCATGTGGAATTCCATGGCCACATGTTTCGCTGCCATGGTGTTCTGCCATGTTTTAGATTCATCTTCTCATTCCCTAGACAAGCCTGCCTCAGTAGAGATGGCCAATAAAAGTCAGGGAAATACCTTATTTTGGAAAAGTGAAGAATTAAAGTGAAAATGTTCTATAATGTGTGCTCCAAAAGTAGACTGTGCTCTACATGATTCAGGGACATTTCAATTGTAACTGATTTTGTCACTTTTTTTTATATATACTATTTCATATTTTAAAGGGGTCAAAATATTCAAGTCAAGTCTAAAACAATGTGCAAGTAAGTGACACAAGCTACCATATGAGATTTGATTTGCCTCCAAAGAAATAACTTGAAAACAACTTAAGGATTTTGTTTTTCATTTTTCATTCAAGCCACTTCTGTGTAATGCTGACAAAATCTGTTTTATACATTATTATTCTTTTCTAGTACACATCTCAATCAGTCTAGCTTATGTTTTAATAGTTGTTACTCTTCTTTAGGGAGAAAAATTATTTTCAGTTATCCTTCCTAAGCTTCCCCTTCTCTCTGGACTTTTCTAGACTTACCCTCATCCTAGAAGCACATTTGCTCCTATGGATTCTTAACCACTATCAACTATGTCTTCCTATTCTGGTTTCTTTTTTAAAATGCCCATTTTAAGTTGTATATATAATGTGATATACCCCTATCTAACATATCTTATGTATACATGTGGATAAAACAAAATTGGGATTGCACTGTATGCAATTTTTTTCAAGGTATTCTTTTTTTTAAATTTTTTTAAAGATTTATTTATTTATTTATTTATCCCCCCCTTGCTGCTTGTGCTTGCTGTGTCCATTCGCTGTGTGTCTTCCATGTCTGCTTATCTCCCCCTTGCTGTGAGGTCTCGCTGCATCAGCCCACCGTGCTGCGTGGGCTGGCCCACGCTCAAAAGGAGGCATTGGGAAGCGAACCCGGGGCCTCACACATGGTAAATGGGGGCTCTATCCATTGAGCCACACCCACCTCCTGTCGTGAGGTCCCACTGTATCAGCCCACTGGGCCGCGCTGGCCGGCCCACCCTCACAAGGAGGCCCCGGGAATCAAACCCGGTGCCTCCCATATGGTAAATGGGAGCTCTATCCATTGAGCCACACCTAAACATTATAGGATCACTGAATCTTCAAAAAGGCAGAAAAAACAACTGCTCCTATCTATTTTTATTGATAATTACACTCAATTTTTAGAAAATTTTGTTCTTCATTTTGATCATGTATTTTCACCTATGTGATCAATGTTTCTTTTTTTATTACTTCATATCATTATCCCACATTTTTAATACATAATGTTGTAGCATTTTATCTTGTGCATTGCATTCTTAATTTACACTATCTTGCCAGAGAAAAATATACTTTCTTCGGTGATGCAATACAAAAACTTAATGAAACCTTAGGCCAATTGCACAATAGGATCAATGATTCATCAAATAATTTATTTTTCCTATTGATACTGCTAGTCAAAAGGTTAACTAAAGTGTTCCTTGAGTTAGATTTCATTAGGAAAGACTTAGCAGTATAAACATAGTAAGCTGTGAGTTAAAAATAAGTAATAGTCATTTTGTTAATAAGAAAAGGATCAAAATAGGAGCAAAAACACTGAAAGAAGAAGGACCTGCTTCATGTGAAGGATTCTTTGGATATTAGTAAAAACTCTGCCTAGGATTATTCATGAAACATTTTTGCATAAGTTGAGTATGGAGATAATTTGAGCAGTTCTGAATGGAAGTAGAATAGGCTTCTGCTGAGTTCAAGGGCTTATGTTGTATAGGTATGGTGCAATTTTTATACTTTGAGAGAATTTATTATGATTTCTGTTTCCCTAATTGACAAGGTATCTTATTGTGGATTTCTTTTACAAGGTTTATAAGAAACCACAGTAGGTACCAAGCTATATAAAAATTGAAGTAGTTGTCACAATGTTGCTATAAATTTTTAATGCTGTAAATAATAAGTACCATGTACTTATCCATTAATCAATTATGCTTCACATGCAAACTCTAATTATAATCTCATATTTAAGTGATGTTGATAACTTTTCTTCTCATTTTGATATTATGACTGCAAAATATTGCACATGGAAGTTTGTTGATTTGGCCAAAGTTGGTAGGAAATAAGTTCAAATAAAGCCTTACAGAATCTTGGTTCAATGTACCTGTTCTTTCCCAGTGTTTTTACCTGTAGTTTTTGAGAATGTGGACAAAATATATTAATCATTAATTTTCTTCCCTGTAATATTTTTTGATTCATTACTTACAGTGTTATGAACCTTTTTAAAAAATAATTTAAGAAATAAATTTTCTCAGAAAGAACATATGGATAGGATATATTAACAAACCAAGCCAATGTGAAGGTATCTTTTCTTTCTTGTATAGATAAAGTACAATTGGATTATGAAAAATATTTATCTCAAACTTTTTCTCTCAAAACACGTGGCCATTGCTACTTTGTTTCTTTTTTATTTACTTATTTTTTAAAGGTACTTAGAGTACATAAATATTACACTAACAATATATAAGGATTCCCATACTCCCCACCTCCCACACCTCCCACAACCTCCCACATAAACAACCGTCATTAGTGTGGCAAATTAATTGCAATTCATAAACACATCCTAGGACTTTGCCATTAAGCATGTACCCTAGGTCACATTGTAGACCACACTCTCTCCTAAACAGTTCTGCATGTTATATGATGATATAAAAAGGCCTGTATCTGTCGCTGCAATATCACTCAGGACAATTCCCAAGTCCCAAAAAAGCCCCTGTGTTACAACTGCTTTTCCCTCTCCCTGCCCCCAGAGCCTCCAGTGACCACTAACTCCACATCAATGTTTTAATTTCTTCCATTGTTTGAATCACAATATGTCTGTAGCAGAATACAGGTAAGTACACTCTAGTCCATAGCTAGTCCATAGCTCTTCTCCCCACCCTGAAGAGTCTGGGATGGTGATGTCCACTCCACCTCCATTTGAGAGGGGGGTTATATCCCATGGGCAAGATGGATGGGATAATCCTGCCTGCAGCTGAAGACTCTCTCCATTCCCTGGGATGGCTGTTGTCCTGAGTGAGTACAGTGAGCTGTATATTAGGATTTGCTGCTCCATCGAGGTTCTGGGCCCAGCTGTCACACAGATTTCCCGAAGACTCAAGTCTGTGCATGCACACCTACAAACTCCAGGACCAAGCATAGGTTTGACTAGAAGGGACAGATGAGCCATAAGCAAGGAAGACGTAGTTGAGTCCAACTCTGACACTCTCAGGAGCACAAACTCCAAAGTAGGGCCCACTGGCAAGGCACCAAACTCCAGAGCTATCAGCACTGACATAGGACCTGGGTGTCTCCAGAGCCCTCAGGAACCCCACTATTTAGGGAGACATCCAGGAATTCTATGAGATCCTACTGAGATATGCATAAGCATTACCTCTGGGATGACCTCCTGACTCATTTTGAAGTCTCTTAGCCATATAAACTCAATTGTCTTTACTTTTTTACCCTTTTTTTCAAGGTCTTTTTCTAGTCGCATTGCCAGATGGCACTTGGTAACAATCCCTTGGTGCCAGGGAGGCTCATCCCTAGGAGTCATGTCACATGCTGGGAGGAAGGTAATGCACTCATATGCTGAGTTTGGCTTAGAGAAAGGCTACATTTGAGCAACAAGGAGGTGCTCAGGCAGCAACCCTTAGGCACCCCATAACAATAGGCTAAGTTTCAATTTCAACAGAAAAGATGCATAAGGCAAGTCATCAATATCAAAGGCCCATCAGCGGATCATCCTCCTTCACCAGTCACTGCCCCTGCACTTGGGGGACTGCTGCTGCTTCCCTAGAGTATGTGGCAGAGCACTCCAGGATGGGAATTCAGTATTCTCTCATTTATTGAGTGATTCCTCACCCTCTGTGACAATGCCCTGTGAACATTTGAACATTTTTATATACCTAATATTTATGCTCAGGAGAACTTCCTCCCATGCATCCCCCATCCCTGACACCAAACAACAATGATTTCCCCCTAACCCAGTTGTAACCCTTCTGTGATCCAAAGCTTCTTCAAAGATGAAGCTATTACATTAGCTGAATAAAATTAATAGGAAAATGAAATAAGAATGAAAAGTTGAAAGGTAAGAGATAAAATATATGAAAATTTAAAAAATCTAAAAATAAAATAAAATTAAAAGATTGGAATATTAAAAAAAAAGAAAAAAAATTGTTTTGACCATTTGCCTTTCATCACTGCAATATCTGGTGTCCAGTCTGTATTGTGGCACATTCCCCCTCTCATTTCCCAGTGTCTCAGTACATTTCATTTTGTTTTCAAAGAAGTTTTAGGTCAGACCAAAGTCACACACAGAATATAGGAGACTCTCATATACCCAACATCCTCCCCATTTCCTCCCCCTTATACTAATACCTTTTTATATGTGGATGGTAGCATTGTTATAACTGATATACAAATAGTGAAACAGTTATTAAACATTGTCAATGTTTTACACTACAGTTTACATTTTAAACCATACACTTTATAAATTTTGATGATATTTACCATGTCCTGTGTCCATCACTGTATGGTAATGAAGAACATTTCTCTTGGCCACTAAATACCCCCTGTTAGATCAATTCTATTCCTCCCACCCCATCCCTCCAAGGCCCATGACGACCCCCTGGCTTGACTCGTTTGATGACAAGATTCATAGTTACATGCAACAAGAGGTCTTGACACACTGGTTTGTCCTCCCCTATTAGGAACTGCCCTTGCTCTTGAGAGACTCCCAACTATTTCTGAACAAATTGGTCCTCCCAACGATGGGAGTCCAACCCACTCCTGCTCATTATGTGGGTCTCCACCCACTGATGCAACACATTATGACAGAGTGAACACTCACACACTCTCTAGAAGCCTATTCCAGTTGCACCATGTCCCAAATGCCTTCCCAACCAACACCTTAAACCAGTGACCCTTCCTTGTCATTTTGCAATAAGAGCTTTCCCACCTCTGTACTTTCAACCTCATACCCACAAATCCCCAGTGTTCATCTTGTCCCTCTCCCATCCTTCCCCCCAATATCCTGGACTCCTGACCCACCCTTCCCAATCTACCCACCTGTCAACCCGGCACCAGCCAACCCAACAATATCACTACTTTCCTGTCCTATTCCTTCAATTCACAAGGACACTCTATCACTTTACTATAGATTACATCCATATGGGTGATGGCTCACAAGCTTCTCTTCTCTTTCTGTTTTTTGTAAACCTATCTTACAGACAATAGCTCTCTGAGATTGCTCAGTTTCCTTAATTTATATCAGTGAGGTCATGTACTGTTCATTCTTCATGCCTGGCCAGCTTCACTCAACATAAGGTCTTCAAGATTCATCTATGTTATGTAAATAAGTTTAAATCAAGCCTTACAGAATCTTGGTTCATTGTACCTCTTCTTTCCCAATGTTATTAAGTGCAGTTTTTGAGAATGGATATAAAATATATCAATCATTTATTTTCTTCCCCATAATACTTTTTGCTTCATCACTTACAGAGTTATGAAACTTATTAAATAAATTATTTTAAAAATATGTCAGAAAGAACATATGTATAGGATATATTAACTAACAACGCCAATGTGAAGGTGTCTTTGCTTTCTTGCAAAGATAAAGCACAATTGGATTATGAAAAAGATTTGTCTCAAACTTTTTCTCTCAAAACATGTGGCCATGGCTGCCTTGTTTCTTACACTTGATATGATAAAGAAATGGCCTAATGAAGCACAAAATTCATTTTTTATTAATAATTTGCACAAATGATAATATATATAATTTCTCTTTAATTCTGCTATGATTTGTTTCTCAGATAATTTCCTTTCCCTTGCTTTCTCTTTCATTTTATATTGCCATTAAAATTGTTAGTAAACTTCTGGAGGACTTTGTTTCCTGATAATCTTTAGTTGTTTTGTTATACTTCCTTTATTAAGATTACACCATTGTCCATAACATAATTTCTATTCATTCTCGTGTAGATCCAGTTTCTTTGTATCAAGTGATTATAAAAATATATTTTAAAGTTTATTTCTGGCTCACCTAAGAAATCTTTTCCAGAAATCTACTCTTGCCAAAATCTACAAATTAAATATTTTATACATTTACTATGGTGTTAAATATTTTAATAAAATATATAATTGATTTTGTTACTCATCACTTCAATCATTCTTAGAGCAGCTTAGTTATTCCAATAATAATAATAAACAAAAAAATTCATTACCTTTCAATCTCTTTATGCTCCTCCCCTGCCAAACATAGCTGCTGTTGTTTTCCCTTCTCTCTAGTGTATTTGTATTTAGAGTTTGTAAAACCTGTCTTATATATTCAATATCACCCATATTCATGTTTTAGATGAGGTTTCATGAACTTATACAGTACCATGTTACAGTTTTTAGCTTTCCTTCTAGTAGTATACATAACCTTAGACTTTCCCATTCAACCACTGTTGGGACAGTTTTTAAGTCTTTGTTTATCTTGCTTGACTTCAACTCTTAAAGATATTACAATTATTTTGTAAAATGAGATTCAGTATGAATTTGTCTGAAACTTCTCATAAATAATTTCAGATTATGCATTTTTAGCAAGAATACCAAAGAATTGTGTTGTGTCCTTTTTAGTTTATGGAAATTCCCATTATCAGCAATGTCAACTTTTATCACCTTGGTTAAGATGTTGATGGTCAGCATAATGTTAGTCATTTATTTTTATTTTTTTTAGGAAAAGATACTTAAATTACATAAATGTTACATGGAAAATATAGAGGAAACCCATATGACCTGCTCCCTGTACCTTCCACATTTTGCCACATTAACAAAATCCTTCATTAGTGTGGTGCATTCATTGCAATTGATGAACACATTTTGGAGCATTGCCACTAAACATGGATTATAATTTGCATTGTAGTTTACACTTTCTCCCACACAAGGCTCTAGGATATGACAAGATATTTAATGGCTTGTATCTGTCATTGCAGTGTCATTCAAGAAGATTCCCAAGTCCCCAAAATGTCCTTGTATTATTACATGTTTTTCCCTCTCCCTGCTCTGAAAACCTGCACAGCCTCCACATTAGTCATATAATTCTTCCATTGGTAGAATCACAATAAGTCTATAGTAGAATACCATTAAGTCTACTGTAGTCCATAGTTCATTCCCCAGTTAGGAGGTTTCTGGGATAGTGATGCCCACTCCACCTCTAGGTGAGAAGGAGCTTTGATCCCAAATGGCTGATGTATGGGACCCTCTTGTTTGAAGTTGTAGGCTTTCTCAGTACTTTGGTATGGTGGTTGTTCATCAACTTTTCCTTTTTAGTTGTCCTGTGTGATTCCACTTAACTGGAGAATAGGTGTTTTACTCCAGTGAGATTCAAGGCCCAACTGGCATACAGACAGCCTAAAGATTTAAGTTTCTTGGAAATACACTTACCAACTCTAGTACTAATTATAGGTTCAAAAATGAGAAAGAATAGCCATGTGAAGGAAAACCGCAACTGAGTCTCACTCTCTCCCACAGGGAAGCATAAATTCCAAAGTAGGGCCCATGGGCAAGCTATCTGTCATAACTATAGTGTCTGGGTTTCTCCAGAGTCCTAAGCTATCTGGAATGACTATAGTATCTGGGTGTCTCCAGAGTCCTCAGAAGCCCAGCTATTTGGGGTAGTATTTACTTTGGTTGTCAAGGAGATCTTGCTGAGATGTGCATAAGCATAACCTCTGAAATGACCTTCCAACACACTTGGAAGACTCTTAGCCATATAAATTCATTTGTTTTTATACTTTTCCACTTTTGATCAAGGTCTTTTTTCAGTTGTATTGCTAGTTGATGCTTGATTGTAATCCCTAGGTGCCAGGGAGTCTCATTCCCAGGAGTCAAGTCCCACAACAAGGAGAATTTGTTGCATTTTTCTTCAGAGTTCAGCTAAAAGAGAGGCCATATTTCAGTAACAAGGAGGCTTTCAGGAGGTAACTCTTAGTCACCCTATAATAATAGTCTAAGTTTCAGTAATGTCGCAAGGTATAAGATCAATGTGCAAAGATAGTAGTATTTCTGTAGACAAATAATAAGCAATCTGTGAAGGAAATCAAGAAAAAAAATCCCATTTATAATAACAACTAAAAGTATCAAATACCTAGGAATAAATATAAGAAAAGATGTAAATGACTCATGTAGAAAACTACATAAAACTGTTAAAGGAAATCAAAGAAGACTTAAATAAATGGAAAAATATTGCCTGTTCAGGGATAGGAATACTAAATATCATTGAGATGTCTATCCTACCTATACTAATCTACAGATTTACCACAATCCCAATAAAAATCACCACAGTATATTTACTGAATTGGAAAAACTATAGAATTGATTTGGAAGGGCAAGTGGCCCCAAAAGCCAAAGACATATAGAAAAAGAAAAATGAATTTGGAGGAATACCACAACCTGAATTTCAAACAAACTACATAGCTACAGTGGTTAAAAGTCATGGTATTGGTACAAGGATAGAAATACTGTCCAATGGAACCAAATTGAGAATTCTGATATTGATCCTAAAATGTGTAGTCATCTGATATTTGAAAATGCCACCAGGCCCATTCAACTGAGAGAAAATGGCATCTTTAACAAATGGTTTTTGGAGAACTGGATATCCATATCCAAAAGAATGAGAGAGAAACATCATCTCATACCTTATACTAAAAGTAACTCTAGATGAATCAAAGATCTAAATATAAGAGCCAAGACCTTAAAGACCTTTGCAGATAATGTAGTGAAGTATCTATAGGATCTTGTCTTAGAAATGGTTTCATGACTTTCACACCCAAAGCAAGAGCAATGAAAGAAAAATAAATAAATGGAAACTCCTCAAAAATAAAAATTTTTGCACCTTAAAGGAGTTTGTCAAGAAAGTGAAAAGGCAGCCTTTTCCAATGGGAAAAAAATATTTGGTAAATATTTCTCTGATAGGAGCCTAATATCTAACATATATAAAGAAATCCTACACCTTGAAAATAAAAAGACAAACAACCCGTTTCAAAAAATGGGCAAATGATTTGAATAGACACTTCTCCAAAGAAGAAATACAAATGGCTAAAAAGCACATGAAAATATACTCAACATCACTAGCTTTTAGGGAAATGCAAATGAAAAGTACAATGAGATATCATCTTACACTCAATATACTGGAAGCTATTTAAAAAAAAAATGGAGGACTACAACTGTTGGGGAGGATGTGGAACAATTGGAATCCTATCCACTGCAGGTGGAAATGTAGAATGGTCCAGACTTTGTCGAGGACATTTGGAGATTCCTCAGAAAACTATAAAACTGCCATATGATCCAGCTATTCCACTGCTGGCTATATGCCCAAAAGAATTGAAAGCAAGGCACCAACAGATATTTACACACCAATGTTCCTAGCAGCATTATTCACTATTGCCAAAAGTTCAAATCAACCCAAGTACCTTTCAACAGATAAATGGCTAAACAAATTGTGACATATACATACAATGCAGCATTACTCAGCTGTTAGAAGGAATACAGTAATCACACACAGGATAACAGAGATGACTGTTGAGGACCTTATGATGAGTGGTACAAACCAGGCACTGAAGGACAAATATTCATGACCTCACTGATATGAATTAACAAACTGAGCCTTTAAAAACCACCTGAATGGCAAACTGCTTAATGTGCAGAATGAGTAACATTCCTTGAAATAGAGAACAGAGGGGTGGTATATACTGAGCTTGTGATACCAATCATATTGTGTTACAATACATAAAATACTTTAAAATGGTCCACCTAAAGAGGAATTTTTGTCATTGCCTGTTATTTTGAAAATAATTGGAGAACTTATTTATCTCTCCTAATTGCATTTTAATGTTTGGTGGTATTTAAGGTACACTCTTTACTCATTAAAGTAATGGTGCACAAATATAAAGGAAAAATATAATCTAATTACATTCACAAGTACAATGAGTTCTGTAAAATTTAGTTATTATTCTAGGATAAATTATTGGCACCAACATTAATAAAAGATGATTTTATACAATTCAACCATAGAGAAATACTGTTGTCAGAAAATATACAGTTCTTATCTGTCACGTGACTTATTCATATTTGGGGTAATATTATTTTCTTCATGATCAGAACATGACTTGCACCAAGGAAATGAAAAAATCTATTAAAAAAAGAGGCCCCTCTTTTGAGGGCTCTTTTCTCCACCATTTAGGAATTAGAACCACGGTGGGCTTTCAACTCTACTGCTAAATTAGGTATTTCAGCCATACATTGGCTGAAATGACAACATTTTTAACACAGAACTTTTAAAACCAAATATGTGTTTACATTAAAGCCCATCATTTTCATGTTTTGTACCCATATTTTGAATAACAATTAAAAGAATAGTAGGTGGTAGAAGACATAACTTTAAAACACCTTGTATCATATATTGAGAGTGTTTCAATATAAGAATTTTTTCAATTTTAGCTAAATATCTTTAATTACATTTAAAAAGTCTCAATTTGCTCATATTATGACAACAATATGACTATAAAACTTTCCAATCTCAATTTTTAACATAAAGAAAACAGGTCTCATCCTTGAAGTTTTCTAAAAGTTATAGTATCATAACAAAATGTAATACATTTTCTTATTTCTTTAAATTTAGTGTCAAAATTAGAATTGAATATGATATCTCATTTATAAAAATTATATACTGCATTATTTTATATATATATATACTAAAACTAAGGTTAATTTTAAAAAGAATTATTACTAAGTGAATCTAGTTATTAGAATGCCTTAAGAACTGACAAAAGAGATAAAACAAAATAGTTATTATAGTTAAGATATTTAAAATGGTGTCTGGAGGCCATTAAGGTATTTCCTTTTTTTCAGAGCTCAACAGCTCTCACGATATGACAAGGATACAAACCAAAAGCAATAATACTTCTGAACATCTGGATGTCATGAAACAACTATGCAATAAAAAATCCAGAAAACTTTTCAACTTGAAATACATTTGAGAAGCCCCAGATATCAACCAGTTATAATTCTTTAAAAAAAAACTTATGGTTTGGTGCATCAATCTGGAGGGATCTGGACAAGGAGATAGATTTCTCAAGATAAAACCTTGAGTTTTTAGGCCCAATGCTTGGAAATCATGAATAGCTAAGCCCTACCCTCAAGGCAAAGGGCCAGATGAGCCCTGACCCCTGCTGACCACCCAACTAGAGGGAGCATTCTCTGAGAGTGGGAAGTTTCTGGCAAGGGGCAGAGAAGGGTTTCCTTTCTGTGGGTTTGGTTGCCTGGAACCCCTTTGAGCTTTGGGGAGCACACCAGTCAGCTGAGGAGAGAGGCGAATCTGCTGAAGAAGCCTGATTTACCTAACCACCCTGGGATACAGAGGCTTGGCCTGAAAGAGGGTGAGGTAAGCCAATTTAATAGTTCTGCACTGAGATCTATCAAAATTTCAACTCCCCTAAAGCAGTTAGGCAGTGGGAATTAATTAATAAGTTTTCAAGAGCCTATTTAATGTCCCCTGGGAGAAGGGCATGGTCTAGAAGAGGCATGAAAGCATTTCCATGAGGTGTACCCAGTCATCAGAGTCCCATTTGAATTTCAAAAGGGAGTTCAACCTGCCCAGTAGAGGGGAGGAGGGATCTGCTCATACACCATGCTGAATTCTGTTGCCCTAGGAGAGTAAAACCTGCTCAGACGAAATTGACTGAATAGATTTCTGAAGAGCTAACAGACCCAATTAGAAAGGTAGATCAGTGGAAAAATTTCAGCCTTGAATATATGAGGTTCCTAGTTTGAGTCCTGGCTCCTCAAAGAGTAGTGATCCACTGGAATATATAACATCCAGCTGATACCATAGGACAGGGAAAACATAGACAATAATTTTGGACTAGCTTCTTATGGGTCCCTTATTTTTTCCAAAAAAAAAAGAAAAGCTTACTTTAAAAAAATTACCTCAGTTTACTCCATAAAACCTGCCTCAAAACCTGAAGAGAGAAGCCCGTAGGGTAATTGATTGATGAACACAGGCAGTCTGAGAGGGACCACAAGGGCACAAGAAGGAATGCTCTTCCTTAGCTTCATTGGACTGCTTGTTAGTGTGTTTGTTTGTTTTTTGTTTGTTTGTTTGTTTCCTTGTTCTGTTTGTTTTTTGTTTCTGGCTTTTTGTTTTGTTTTGTTTCTTGTTTTTCTTTTCTCTTTCATCAAAACCCCCCTTTTAAAAATTTGTTTCTACTACATTGTTTCTTCTTTCCTGTGCTTCTTCTTCCTTGATTTCCCATTTTATGTGTATACTGATTTTGTCTTTACCTTTTCCATCCATCATTTTTCTTTCTTCTGCTTTCTGTTGTTGTTCTTATATTCCACCATGTTTTATTACACCTCAACTTTACTGGTTTCAATTTCTATCTTGTCTATTCTGTTTCCTTTTTTTAAATTTTATTATTAAATTTTTTTCTTTCTATCCTTACTTTTCCCTTTCCCTCTCTCCTCATCATTCTGGCCATTTAAATTATTCTATATATTTTTCTTTATTCAGTTTCCCATTTCATTGTAGGTACTCCACTTTTTTATACCTATCACTCTGCACTGCTTACATGAGTTAAATAATCATTTTACTAAGTCTTATACAGCCCTCTTCTAACTTTTATTATTATGACAATTATCCTTTTTCTTTTCTTACCTCTTTTGATTTCTCTGGTCCTACTCTTTTTCCCTCAAGGAAACATAGAAAACAGCAAGGAAATAGAAAAAGAAGAACAGAGTGTCAAAGAGAAAACTTAACACACACACCGAATCACCAGGTACATAAAACTCTATAGCAGAGAGAGAAGCTAATCAACTTAATAAACCCATCAAGATAAATAATGATGAGGGGGCAAAAAAAATTATAAAACATATGAAGAAACAGGAAGACATTGACCAGTCCAATGAACAAACTAAAACCCAGGAAGAGATGCAGAAATTTGAAGAACTAATCAAAGATATCCAAACAAATATCATGGAGCAACTTAATGAAGTGAAGGAAGAGATTAAGGATATTAAGAAGACACTGGGAGAACATACTGAAGAAATTGTAAACATATGCAAAAAGATAACAGATATGATGGTTATAAGTGGCTCAATCCAAGAAATTAAAAAGACACTGGAATTACATAACAGCAGATTTGAACAGGTAGAAGAAAGAATTAGTGATGTGGAAGACAGCACATCTGAAATCAAACAGATAGTAGAACAGATAGGCAAAAAGATAGAAAAAATCCAGCAGGGATTTAGGGATTTAACCGACAACACAAAACACACAAACATACACATTATAGGCATCCCAAAAGAAGAAGAAAAGGGAAAGGGAACAGAAGGATTCTTGAAGGAAATAATGCCTGAAAACTTCCCAACCCTATTCACGGAGAAGGACGGACCTGTCCAGGAAGCACAGCACACCCCAAAAAGTATAAATCTTAACAGGCTTACTCCAAGACATATACTTGTCAAAATGTCCAATCCTAAAGACAAAGAGAAAATACTCAAGGTAGCAAGAGAAAAGAGAATCATCACATACAAGTGAAGTGCAGCAAGAATAAGTGCTGATTTCTCATCTGAAACCATGGAGGCAAGAAGAGAGTGGTATGACATAGTCAAGGTACTCAAAGAAAAGAACTTCCAGCCACAAATTCTCTATCCAGCAAAGCTGACATTCAAAAATGTTGGAGAGTTCAAAATATTCACAGATAAACAGAAATTAAGAGAGTATGCCAAGAAGAAATGTGCCCTTCAAGAAATACTAAAGGAAGTTCTACAGGTTGAAAGGAAAAAACAGGAGAGAGATGGAGGAGAGTGTAAGAACAACTAAAAAGACAAAAAGACAAATAAAAACAATATATGACATACATTAGCCCCAAGAAAATATGGCTGATATAAGAAATTCCTTGAGATTAATAACACTGAATGTTAATGGAATAAACTCACCAGTCAAGAGATGCAGATTGGCAGAATGGATAAAGAAATATTACCCATCTATATGTTTTCTACAAGACACCCACCTTAGACCCAAGGATTCAAGGAGACTGAAATTGAATGGCTGGAAAACAGTTTTAAAAGCAAACAACAACCAATAAATGGTGAGAGTAGCTATACTAATATTGGACAAAATAGACTTCAAATGCAAAACTATTTTAAGAGACAAAGATTTACACTATATATCTGTAAAAAAGGGCAATCTTTCAAGAAGAATGAACAATCATAAACATTTATGCACCTAAACAGGATGCCTCAAAATACTTGAGGCAATCACTGGAAAAACTAAGTGGAGACATAAATGCCTCTACAACTATAGTGGGGATTAAAATACACCATTATCACCATTAGAGTGAACATCTTGACAGAAAATCAATAAAGAAACAGAGACTCTGAATAATACATTAGAGGATCTGGACCTAATAGATATATATAGAATGCTACACCCAAATACAGAGGGATATACAATCTTCTTGAGAGCATATGGGGCATACTCAAAGATAGCCCACGTGCTAGGCCACAGAACAATTCCAAATGAATTCAGAAAGACTGAAATTTGACAAAGTAATTTCTCTGACCACAATGGAATGAAATTGGAAATCACTAAGGGCCAGAGTACCAGATTGGGCACAAAGATATAGAAATTAAACAACACACTTTTAAACAATCAGTGGGTCAAGGAAGAAATCTGAAAAGAAATAAGTAGCTATCTTGAAATGAATGAAAATAACAATAGAACATATCAAAACCAATGGGATGCAACCAAAGCTGTACTGAGAGGGAATTCATAGCCATAAATGCATATATCAAAAAAGAAAACAGAACTAAAATAAAAAACCTAACTACAGACGTGGAGCAACTGGACAAACAACAGCAAAATAGCCTCAAAAAAAGTAGAAAGAAGGAAATAACAATGATTAGAGCAGAACTAAATGAAATAGAAATTAAGAAATCACTAGAAAAAAGGCAGGATAAAAAAACAAAAGCTGGTTTTTCGAGGAAATCAATAAAATTCAGAAACCCATAGACAGACGAACAAAGAAAAAGAGAGAGCAGACGCAACTACACAATATAAGAATTAGGTAGGGGTTATCACCACAGACCCCACAAAAAAAAAAAAGCGTATCATAAGAGGATACTTTGAAAAATTGTATGCCAACAGGAATGATAATTTAGAGGAAATGGACAAATTCCTAGAAACTCACAAGCAGCCTACATGGAAGAAAGAAGAAATTGATGAGCACAATAGTTCAATTACAAGTAAAAAGATAGACTCAGGGATCAAAAACCTCCTAACTATGAAGAACCCCAGACCAGAAGACTTCACAGGTGAATTCTACCAAACATTCCTGAAAGAGCTAACACCAATTCTGCTTAAGCTCTTCCAAAATATAGAATAAGAAGGAACATTGCCTAACTCATTCTATGATGCCAACATTGCCGTAATACCAAAACCAAACAAGATGCCACAAAAAAGGAAAATTACAAGCCAATCACTCTAATGAATCTAGATGTTAAAATTCTCAACAAAATACTTGCTAATCACATTCAAGAACATATCAAATGAATTATACATCATGACGAACTGAGTTTCATCCCAGGGATGCAAGGATGGTTCAACATAAGAAAATCAATCAATGTAATACACAACATAAATAGATTGGCATTTGACAAAATGCAGCATTCTTTCTTGATACAAATATTGCAAAAGATAGGAATAGAAGGAAACTTTCTAAACATGATAAAGGATATATATGAAAAACCCACAGCTAACATCATCTTCAAGGGTGAAATCCTAAAAGCTTTCCCTCTAACATCAGGAAAAAGACAAGGATGTCCACTATCACCACTCCTATTTAACATTGTCTTAGAAGTATTTGCTCGAGCACTGAGACAAGCAAAAGATATAAAAGGCATCCAAATTGGAATGGAAAATGTAAAATTTCACTAGTTCCAGAGGACATGATCCTATATATAGAAAGTCATGAGAAATCTACAACAAAGCATCTAGAGCTTCTAAGGGAGTTCAATAAAGTCACAGGCTATTAGATTAATGCTCAAAAATCAGTAGTATTTATGTACACCAATAGCAAGCAATCTGAGGAGGAAATCAAGAAAAATATTCCATTTACAAGAGTAGCTAAAAGAATCAAATACCTAGGAATAAATTTAACTAAAGATGTAAAGGACTTATATACAGAAAACTGTACAACAATGTTAAAGGAAATCTAAGAAGACTTAAATAAATGGAAGAATATTACCTGATCATGGATAGGAATACCAAACATCATCAAGATGTCTATCCTACCCAAATTAATCTACAGATTAATGCATTCCTAATAAAAATCAGCACTGCATTTTTTAATGAATTGGAAAAATTAAGTACAAAATTTTTTTGTTAGGGTAAGAGGCCCCAAATTGCCAAAAACATATTAAAAAAGAAAAATGAAGTTTTAGATATCACAGTACCTGACTATACAACAAAGCTACAGTGGTCAAAACTTCATGGTATTGGCTCAAGGATAGACATAATGACCAATGGAATCAAATTGACATTTCCGATATAGATCATGACATATACAGTCATATGATATTCGACAATGCCACCAAGCCCACTCAGTTGGTAGAGATTAGCCTCTTCAACAAATGGTGCCTGGAGAACTGGATATCCATATCTAAAAGAATGAAAGAGGACTACCATCTCACACCTTACACAAAAATCAACTAAAGTTGGATCAAAGATCTAAATATAAGAAGCAAGACCATAAAGACCTTGGAAGAAAATATAGGGAAGCATCTACAGTACCTTTTAATAAGAAATGGTTTCATGAACTTTGCAGCCAAAGCATGAGCAGTAAAAGAAAAAATAGATAAATGGGATTTTCTCAAAATTAAAAACTTCTGCATCTCAAAGGCTGTTATCAAGAAAGCAAAAAGGCAGCCACACAATGGGAGAAAATATTTGGCAACCATATATCTGACAGGAACCTAATATTCTTCATATATGAAGAAATCCTACAAATCAAAAATAAAAACACAAACAACCCTTTTAAAAAATGGGCAAGAAACTTGGAAAGAAACTTTTCTAAAGAAGAAATACAAATGGTTAAAAAGCACATGAAAAGATGCTCGACATCGCTAGCTATTAGGGAAATGCAAATCAAAACTACAATGAGATACCATCTTACACCCATTAGAATGGCAGCTATTAAAAAAAACAGCAGACTGTAAGTGTTGGAGAGGATGTGGAGGAGTGTGAACCCTCATTTATTCCTGGTTTGATTGCAGATGGTCCAGCCATTATAGAGGACAGTTTGGCAGTTCCTCAGAAAACTCACTATAGATCTTCCATATGATCCAGCGATTCCTCTGCTGGGTATATACCCTGAAGAATTGAAAACAAAGACATGAACAGATATATGCCCACCAATGTTCATAGCAACATTGTTCATTATTGCCAAAAGTTGAAATCAACCCAGGTACCCATCAACAGATGAATGGAAAAACAAAATGTGGTATACACATACAATGGAATATTATTCAGCTGTAAGAAAGAATAAAGTGCTAACACATGGGATAACATGGATAAATCTTGAAGACCTTATGTTGAGTAAATCAAGCCAGGCATTCAAGGATGAAAAGTACATTATCTCACTGATATGAATTAAGTAAATTGAGCAGTCTATGAGAGCTGTTGTCTGTAAGATAGGTTTACAAAAATAGAAAGAGAAGTTTGTTAGTCATCACTCATAGGGACATAATCTATGGTAAAGTGATAGGGTGTAGTTTTGTATTGAAGGGATAGGAAAGGAGGATAGTGATATTATTGGGATTGGTGGTCCAGGTTGACAGGTGGGTAGATTGGGAAGGGTGGGTCAGAAGGCCCAGGATACTGGGGGGAGGCCTGGGAGAGGGACCAGTTGAAAACTAGGGATTTGTGGGTATGAGGTTGAAAGTACAGAGGTGCGAATGCTCTTATGGCAATATGAAAATAAAGGGACACTGGTTTAGGATGTTGCTTGGGGGAGCATTCGGGATGGGGCACATCTGGAGTAGGCTTCAGGAAAGTGTGTGTTAATCTGTCATAATGTGTTGTGTTGGGGAGTGGAGACCCACACGGTGAGTGGGAAGCAATTGGCCTCCCATCTTTGGGAGGACTGATTTGTTCAGAAATAGGCAGTAGTCTCTCAAGAGCAAGGGTGGTTCCTAATAGGGAAGGACAAAGCAGTGTGTTGAGATATCTTGTTGCATGGAACTATGAATCTTGTCATCCATCGAGTCAAGACAGGCAGTCATAGTGGGCCCCAAGGGGATGGGGTGGGTGGAATAAAGTAGATCATACAGGGGGTATTTCATGGTCAGTGGAAATGTTCATCATAATTATACAGTGATGGACACAGGACATGGTAAATACCATCAAAATTTATAAAAGCGTATGGTCTAAAATGTAAACCATACTGTAAATCACTGACAATGTTTAGTAGCTGTATTTCACTATATGTATATCAGTTATAGCAATGCTACAGTCCACATATAAAATGGTATTACTATGGGGGAGAGAAAAGGGGGAGGATGTTGGGTATATGAGAGTCTCCTGTATTCTGTGTGTGACTTTTCTGTAACCTAAAACTTTTTTGAAAATAAAATAAAAATACTGAGACACTGGGGAATGAGAAGGGGAAGGTGTCACAATACAGACTGGACACCAGATATTGCAGTGATGATAGGCAAAAGTACAAAATAATTTTAAAAATATTTTCCATTTTTTAATATCCCAATTTTTAAATTTAATTTAATTTTTAGTTTTTAAAAAATTTTTATGTATTTTTTCTCTTACATTTATACTTATCATTATTTTTTCATTTTCCTATTAATTGTATTCAGCTATTGTAATGGCTTCATCTTTGAAGAAGCTTTGGATCACAGAAGCGTTACAAATGGGGTGGGGGAGGATTTTTGGTGTGGGGTGTTAGGGATGGGGGATTCATGGGAGGAAGCTCTCTAGGAATAAATATAAGGTATATAAAAATGTTCAAATGTTCAGAGGGTATTGACACAGTGGATGGAGAATCACTCAATAAATGAGAGAATTCTGCATTCCCATCCTGGAGATCTCTGCCACATTCTCTAAAGGAGCAGCAACAGTGTCCCAAGTGCAGGGGCAGTGACTGATGGGCCTTTGATATTGATGACTAGCCTTATGAATCTTTGCTCTTGAAATCGAAACTTAGCCTATTGTTATGCGGTGCCTTAGAGTTGCCTCCTGAGAGCCTCCTTATTGCTCAAATGTGGCCTCTCTCTAAGCCAAACTCAGCATATTAAACATTACCTTCCTCCCAGCATGGGAATGTCTCCTGGGGATTATCCTCCCTGGAGCCCAGGGATTGCTAACAAGTGCCAACTGGCAATGCGACTGGAAAAAGACCTTGAATAAAAGGGGGAAAATGTAAAGACAAATGAGTTTTTATGGCAAAGAGACCTCAAAAGGAGTTGGCAGGTCCACCCTGATGTAATGCTTATGCACATCTCAGTAGGATCTCATAGAATTCCCAAGTGGATATCACCCCAAATACTGGGGCTCCTGAGGGTTCTGCAGACACCCAGGTCCTATGTCAGTGCTGATAACTCCAGAGTTTGTTGCCTTGCCAGTGGCCCTACTTTGGAGTTTGTGCTCCTGAGAGTGATGGAGTTGAACTCAACTATGTCTTCCCTGTACATGGCTCATCTGTCCCTTCTATTCAAACCCATACTTGGTGCTGGAGTTTGTAGGAGTACATCCAGAGACTTTAGTCTTTGGGCTGTCTATGTGCCAGCTGGGCCCAGAACCTTGGTGGATCAGCAAATCCTATTCTACAGCTCATTGGACTCACCCAGGTCAACTGGTGGGGTGCTGATGATGGACAACAGCCATCCAAGGGAATAGAAAGAGTCTGCAGCTGCAGGCAGGATAACCCCATCCATTTGCCCCATGGGATATAAAACCCCTCTCAATTGGAGGTGGAGTGGACATCACCATCCCAGACTCCTCAGGATGGGGGGAAGTGCTATGGACTAGAGTGGACTTATTTGTGTTATGTTATAGGCATATTGTGATTCAAGGAATGGGAGAAATTACAACATTGATGTGGAGCCAGTGGCCACTGGAGGCTCTGGGAGCAGGAAGAGGGAAAAGAAGTTTTAATATAGGGGCATTTTTGGGACTTGGGAATTGCCCTAAGTTACATTGCAGTGACAGATATAGGCCATTTTATATCATCATATAACATGCAGATCTGTATGGGAGAGAATGTGGTCTACATTGTGAACTATGGTCCATGCTTAATGGCAAAACCCCAGGATGTGTTTATCAATTGCAATTAATGTGCCACAGTAATGAAGATTGGTTATGTGGGTGGTGTGGGAGTTGGAGCATATGGGAATCCCTATATATTTTGTGTAACATTTATGTAATCTAAGTATCTTTTTAAAAAATAAAAAAATAAATTAAGTAAATATATAAACAATAAAAACAACTTATGAAATTTTTATATATATATAATTTTATTATTTTTAAAGATACTTAGATTACATAAATTTTACATAAAAAATATAGTGTATTCCCATATGCCCTGCTCCCTACCCCTCCCACATTTTTCCATGTTAGCAGTATCCTTCATTACTGTGGTAAAATATTTTGGAGCATTGCCATTAAGCATGGATTATAGTTTGCATTGTAGTTTCACTCTGTCCTGTATAATTTTGTAAGTTATGAAAAGATTAATGATCTGTATCTGTCATTCAGGACAATTCCCAAGTCTCAAAAATGCCCCCATATTGCAACTACTTTTCCAATCCCCATATAGTCAAAATCTACGATAAGGTGGAAGGGTGTAGTTGTGAAGTGAACTGGCTTAACAGTGGTGCAGTGATGCTATTTGATTGGACAGTGATGGTCTGGGAGGGGGGTAGGGTGGGAAAGGTGGGTTGGACTGTCCTTGCAAGTGGGGGGATGGTTGTGGAGGGAGCAGGTATAATCTTCTTTTTCTTTAAAATCTTTGCTTGGAAACCCCATAATGGGATACAATTTTGGTTGCTAGCTGATTTGCAATAAGACCGCAAATAAATGCTTGTTCCTGATCTTATAAAGAAAGCTTTCAGTCTTTCAAAATTAAGTAGGATGTTAGCTGTGGGCTTTTCATATATGCCATTTATCATGTTGAGGATCCTTTCTTCAATTCCTAATATTCTAAGTGTTTTTACTATGAAGGGTCATGAATTTTGTCAAATGCCTTTTCTGCATCACTTGAGGTGTGTTTTTTTGCCTTCATATTGTTAATATGGTTTATTACATTAATTCACTTTCTTATGATAAACCATTCTTGCATACCAGGGATAAATACTATTTGATCATGGTGGTATAATTCTTTTAATGTGCTATTAGATTCAGTGTGCTAGCATTTTGTTGAGAATCTAAATTAATAACATATATTGGTCTACAATTTTCTTTTCTTGTGGTAAATTTATCTGCTTTACATGAGTTATCTTGGAATCATAGAATGGGTTAGTGTTCCCTCCTCATCAATTTTTTTTTTGGAATTTTGAGCAGAATTGGATAAGACTTCTTAGAATGTTTGCTAAAATTCCCCTGTGAAGCCATCTTGTCCTGAGCTTTTCTTTGATGGAAGGCTTTGGATTACTGATTCAATGACTTTATAATTAATTATTTTGTGGAGATATTTTATTCTTTCTTGAGTCAGGATGGGTAGTTGGTGTGTTTCTAAGAATTTGTCCATTTCTAATTTATCTAATTTATTGATTTACATTTGTTCATATTATTTGCTTTCTGTTTCAGCAGGCTCTGCAGTAATGTCTTCATTTTCATTTCTGATTTTATTTGCATCATCTCTTTTTTTCTTTATTTTTTTAGATAAAGGTTTCTCAATTGCATTGATCTTTTAAAAGAACAAAATTCTGGTTTTGTTGATTCTATCTACTGTAATTTTTTGTTCTCTCTTACATTTATCTCTGATTTTTTTTTTTCTTTCTTCTGGTCTTTTTCTGTTTAATTTGTTATTGTTTTTAATTTTTGTCCAATTTTGAGATTGGGTATCTGATTTAAACTTTTTCTTCTTTTTTAATGTAAGAATTAAGAGCTATAAATTTGTCTCCCTGCACTGCCCTTACTGTGATCCATACATTTTAGTATGTTGTATTTTCATTTTCATTTATCTCAAGCTATTTCCTGGTTCCCCTTGTGAGTTCCTCTTTAACCCATTGGTTGTTTAAGTACATGTTGATTAATTTCCACATATTTTTGAATTTTCCATTTCTTTCTGTGTTACTGATTTCTAGTTTCATTCTGTTGTGGTCAAAGAAGATACATTGCATAATTTCAACATTTTTAAAATTTACTGAGATTTCTTTTGTGACCTAGATCTATCCCAGAGAATTATTCATGTGCACTCAAGAAGAATGTGTATTATTTTGTATGTATGTCAGTGAAGTTTTCTATATATGTCTCTTAGGTCTAATTGGTTCAGGGCATTGTCCAATCGTGCACTACCTTAGTCACCTGACTAGATATTCTATCCATTATTGAAACTGGTGTATTAAAGTTCCCTACTATTAATATAGAAGCATAAATTTCTCTTTCAAATCTCTCAGTACTTGCTTCATATATATTGGGATTCTACAATTAGTTGCATATGTATTTATAATGGTTACATCTTCTTGTTGGATTAACCCATTTATCAGTATAAATGTCCTTCTTTGTCTCCTGTAACTACATTTATTGAAAGCCTATGTTGCCTTGTATTAGCACAGCTACTCCAAATTCACTCTTGGTTACTACTTGCATGGTACATATTATTCCCATATTTTCACTTTCAACATATGGATTTGTTTGAATTTAAGATGAGTCTCTTGTAGACAGCATATAGTGGGATCATTGTTTTTACACACTCTGTCAAACTCTGCCTATTGAGTCGAGAATTTTTATCAATTTCATTTTTTTAATTTTGTATTTTTATTTTTTAGAAGATACTTAGATTACATAAACATTACACAAAAAATATAGGGATTTCCATACCCCATTTTCCACAACTCCCACACTCTCCCACATAAACAACATCCTTCATTAGTGTGGAACATTCATTGCAATTGATAAATGCATCTTGGGGCATTGCCAATTAGCATGGACCATGGTTCACATTGTAGCCTATACACTCTCCCACACAGTTCTCCATGTTATGGGATGATATAAAATGGCCTTATCTGTCATTGCAATGTCATTCAGGATGATCTCAAGTGTCAAAAAAGCCCCTTTATTACAACTGCTTTTCCCTCTCCTTGCCCCCAAATCCTCCAGTAGCCACTGCCTCCATATCATTTTTGTAATTTCTTCCATTGCTAGAATCACAATATGTCACAATAAGTAGAGTATCAGTAAGTCTACTCTAGTACATAGTTCATTCCCAAATCCTAAAGATTCTGGGATGGTGTTGTCCACTCCACGTCTAATTGAGAGGGAGTTTCAATTTCATGCATCCTATGGATGGGACTTTATTGCTTGCAATTGTAGGATATCTCATTTCCTTGGTATGGTGGTTGTCAATACTCACCTCCTTGTTACTTGTGCTGGGTGAGTCCAATGAACTGGAGAGTAGGTGTTGCAACTCCACTGAGGCTCCAGGCCTTGGATTTACACCTATGAATACCAGAACCAAGAATAGCTTTAAATATAAGGGACAGAGGAGCCATGTGTTGGGAAACCATAACTGAGTCCAAATTTTTCACTCTCAGGAGCACACCCCAAAAGTAGGGCCCACTGGCAAGGCACCAAATTCCAGGGCTATCTGCCTGACCCTAGGACCTTTGTGTCTCCAGAGCACTCAGGAGTCCCAATATTTGGGGTAGTATCCACTCTGGCAGTTTATGAGTTCCTGCTGAGATGTGCATAAACGTTACCTCTGAGATGAACTCTGACTCACTTTGATGTCTTTTAGCTATATAAACTCATCTGTCTTTACCTTTTACCCCTTTTATTTGATATCTTTTTCCATTTAATCTGCTAGTTGGTGCTTGGTAGTAATCCCTTGGTGCCAGGGAGTCTTATTCCCAGGAGTCATGTCCCACACTAGGGGGGAAGGTAATGCATTTATATGTTGTGTTTGACTTAGAAAGAGCCACATTTGAGCAACAAGAAGCCTCTCAGGAGGAAACTCTTATGCACCCCACAACACTATGCTAAGTTTCAACATCAAGAGCAAAGGCACCTAAGTCTAGTCATCAATATAAAAGCCCATCAATGGATCATCCTCAAAATAAATTTACATTTATATTTATTGCTGATAATGCAGGACTTTCTCTGGTTATTTTTTTGTTTAGACTTTGGAAACCTTATCCCTTTTTTGTCCCTTAATTTTTTCATTAATGACTATTTCTTTATTTATTTGTTTTTTTGTGTGTGTTGTACCATAGAGAGTGCCTTCTCCTTTCTACATGGATATATTATCAAATATTGTCCTTCTGGCTACCATGGTGTTAAAATTTGACATGTTAAATACCTATCATATTTGGATTGATACCAAATTGACTTCAACTTCATGCACATATAATTTTCTTAATCTTCTAAATCACCCCCCTTTATTTCTATTTGTTACCAATTAGAGCTTTTTACATTGTAGGAACAAAAGCATGGATTATCATTACTTTTAATGCATTTGCATTTTAGCACCAGCAGGAAGTGAGAAGTCAAATTACATAAAAATACACTACATAATTGCTGGTTTTTTCAATTGTCTTTATGGTTACATTTATTGGAGGTCTTTGTTTCTTTATGCTGCTTTGAGCCACTTTCTAGTGCCCTCTCCTTTCATTCTGGAGATTTCCCTTAGGTTTGTTAGTAGGATAGATATGGAGGTGATGAATTCCCTCAGCATTTGTTTATCTGAAAATATCTTAATCTCTTCCTCATTTTGAAAGAAAGTCTCACTGGATAATAAATTCTTCTTCAGAAGTTGTTTTCTTTCAGTACATCCAATATTTCAACCCACAGTTTTCTTGCCTCCATCATTTGTGATGGGTAATTGGAACTCAATCTAAGTAGGACTCCCATGTAAATAACATGATGCTTTTCTCTTACAAGTTTCAGAACTCTTTTGTCCTTTGCATTAGAAAACGTGAGAAGTATATGATGGGGCATATTTTTCTTCATGAATTACCTGTTTGCTGTTCTTTTAGCTTATTTGAAGTGAAAATTCATGCCTTTTACTGAGTTTGGGCAGTTCTTTGTCACTACTTCTTTGATACTTCTACCTTTCTCTTTCTCTCTTCGTAATGTGTTTATTGGTGTGCTTCATGGTGTATCATAGCTGTCCTAGGATATTTTTGTTATTAATATTTTTCTTTTTTATCTGCTACTAAGCCTGGCTCATTTTAAGTATGTTGTCTTCAAGTTCACTGATTCTTTTTCTGCCAGTGCCAATATGCTCTTAAATCCCTCGTGGGCATTTTTTATTTCAGTATTGTCATTTTCAAATACAGTCGATGTATTTAATTCCTTTTTAAAAATTTCTATCTCTTTACTAACTCTCTTATATTGCTCACTCATTGTTTTCTGGTTATCTATAGTTATTTCTCTGTAATTTCCTTCACTTCCTTGAACAGTTTATGATGGTTTTTTAAAGGCTTTGTTTGATGTTTCCACATTCTTATCTTATTTGTTGTTGGTTTTTTCTGTTTTTCTTTTTGTTTTCGCTGGGCCATCATTTCCTATTTCTTTGTTTGTCTTGTATTCATTTCTTGGCATAGTGCCCATTATAATCATGTTGGAATAAATAATAGCTGAAAATTTCAAAACACTTTTGTGGGAAATGGATGCACATGTCCAAGAAGTACAGTATAATCCAATTGGTATAAATCCTAACAGGGCTACCCCTAGACATATACTTATCAAATTGTCAAACCCACAAGACAAGTAGAGAATACCTGAAGCAGCAAGTGGTATAATATAGTTGAGGTGCTAAAGAAAAAACTGCAAGTCAAGAATTCTGTATCCATTAAATCTGGTATTCAAAAATGAGGGATAGTTCAAAATAATCACAGAAAAACATAAAGTAAGAGGGTTTGTCAACAAAACCTCCACCCTTCAAGAAATACTATTGGGAGTTCTGCAGGTTGAAAGGAAAAAAAAAACAGGAGGAGGCTTGGAAGAGAGTATAGAAAAGAATATTATTAGTAAGAATAACTAAAAAGGTAAAAAGAGAAATTAAAACAAAATATGACATATATAAACCAAAATAAAAACAAAAGAGTAAATGAAGAAAAGAATGGAAAAAATTGAACAGGGTCTCAGGGAAATAAACAACAGCAAAAGACATGCAAACATATGTGGCATGTGTGTCCAAGAAAGAGAAGAGAAGGGAAAAAGGACAGAAGGAATATTTGAAGAAATAATGGTAAAAAATTTTCCAAACCTATTGAAGGACAGAGATATCCATGTCCAAGAAACACAACATATTCCCATCTGAATAAATTCAAATTGACCAACTCTGAGACACATACTAATCAGAATTTGATATACCAAAGACAAAGAGAGAATTCTGAGAGCAGCAAGAGAGAAGCAATGGATAATATGTAAGGTATACCCAATAAGATTAATTGATTTTCCACCAGAAACCATGGAGGCATGAAGACGGTGGTATGATATATTTAAAAGACTTCAAAAGAAAATCTTCCAGCCAAGAATCTTACATTTGCAAGATTGTCTTTCAAAAGTGAGGGTGAGTTTCGAATATTCACAGATAAACAGAAACTAAGAGAGTTTGTAACCAGGAAACCAGCTTTGCAGGAAATACTAAAGGCTGTGATATAGTCTGAAAAGAAAAGACAAGAGAGAGAGGCCAGGAAGAGATTCCAGAAATAAAAATAACATCAATAAAAGTAACTAAAGTTGTCAAAGAGTGGTGAAAATAAAATATGATCAACAAAACCCAAATATACAGGATTAAACTTAACGAATGATGTAAGGCACATTAATCAGAAAACTATAACTCATTGTTAAAAGAAATAAAAAAAGACCTAAATGATTGGAAGAA
>JAQZBX010029561.1:0-27240 GCA_029593785.1 Cabassous unicinctus | reverse complement strand
GAGTGAAAAATACAAGTGCCTGGCTTTTGCTTTAGTCAAAATATTTCAAAATATCTGGAGGTATGTCAGGCACACGTGTGTTTTTATAAAGCTCCATGGGTGATTTTGCCATACAGACAGGTGAAAGAACCATTTTCATGCCTCAAATAATGGCATTTTCTGATCTCTTGAAGTTACTCTATAAACACCTTCTCTTTAACATCCTCCCCATACTCAATTAGTCATAGAGCCCTGTGGATGCCATTTCTCAAGTGTTTCTTGAAGACATCACCCTCTGGTTTTTTGTATCATCGACACAACTATATTTCAGGTCCTCATCATTTTTCCTAGGTACTGAAAGAGCTTTTTATCAATTTTTTTTTTGCCTCCACTCTTGAATAGACCTAAATTCCCACTAGAGTGATATTTTGAGAACTCATGTTTATTAATGCCATTATCCAGCTCAAAAGCTTCACTGTTGCCTGTTACCTGTTGGATAAATCCCTACCCTGTGGCTTGGCATAAAAAGCCTTCAACATCATAACCAGCAGTAACCTGGTTACATTTTTGGCCTCATCACCTGCTCCTGGTCCTTACTCTACCTCAATATAAGTGTGTTCTTATTTACTGAGTAAATAAGAGAATGGGTTTAGAATTAGCCACATACACTATTTCACTGTTCTCTGCATATGCCATGGACAAGAGAGTATGTGATTGTCAACACAAGTATACGCCTTCTTTTGGAAACATTTTGAAATAGTTTGCTAAGTGAAAGCATTTTCTTTATAGCCAGAGGATGGTGTTATTTGTAATGTTTAGGATGATGAACTCAGGTTCTGACAGGCACAGGGTAATTGGAATAATTATCCCTTTCACTTGTTACACAGAGGATGAGAAATGATTCTTAACTAACTGGATTAGCAACTGTACCTCTGCATTATTCAGCCACTGTTTCAAGACAAGAATAAAAGAAAACACTGCAATTAGTGCATTTAAAAGATATCTACCATCTCTCTCTTTTTTCCCATTTATTTATTTATTATTTTTATTTATTTTATTTTAAAGAAACTTTAGATTACATAAATATTGCATAAAAAATATAGGGAATTCCCATATGCCCCTTTCCCTCCTATACTTTCCCACACTAACAACATCCTTCATTAGTGTACATTTGTTACAATTGATGAACACATATTGAAGGATTGCCACTAACAGTGGATTATAGTGTACATTAAAGTTTACACTCTGTCCTGCGCAATTTTGTAAGTTATGACAAAATATATAATGGCCTATATCCATCACAGCAACGTCATGAAGGACAATTCCAATGTCCCAGAATTGCCCCCATATTACACCTATTTCTCCCTCTCTCTCCCCTCAGAATCTCTGGTGGCCACTGCCTCCACATCGAAGATAAAAGTTCTTCCAAGAAGTCTATAGTAGAATAACAGTAAGTCTACTTTAATCCACCGTTCATTCCCCAGTCTTGAGGATTTTGGGATGGTGATGCCCACTCTGCTACTGTATGCTCCATGAAGACAGGGATTATGACTTTTTTGTTCACAAGTGTAGCTCTTAAGCCTACAAATAGTGCCCAGCTCATCACAGGCTTTTGAAAAATATTTTTGATTGTCTGTCTGGCCTGCATTTACATAACTATTTCTAAAGAAGCTGCTATTGTCCCCACTTCTCTATAGAAATGCTGATGCATATAGAAGAGTTTAATTGTATCTCTGAGATTTTGGCTGAGTGACTTGTATACAATTTCCAACTATTACTCCATTGCTTTATTCACTACTGTGGAAGGCAGATGAACAAAAAAAGGATTCTCACTGATTTTAGACAGTTTATTAAATGTATATTTTATACCATTGAAGAATAAGCCTCAAGTTTGTGAACTGTAATAATATGTTCCCAGCATTTGTACAATGATTCAATGGACCTAAAATCTTCTCTCCATTTAGTGATTTAAAATTCTGTGGTTCAGAAGAAACACATATAAATAGGACACATTCATTCGATTCTAAGATATTCTATGACGGGGAAGAAGTTTTCTCTTATGCTGATTGAAGCAACTGGTTTGTACTCTGATGAAATTATCAGATTACCTTTCTTATTACCTTTGCTTGCCAAATTCAGGAAGTTATTAATGAACATAAAATGATCCAGTTCTTTTAAAAATCCAGCCACTGAACTCATCCCATGACCTCTTGCTGCAGAGAATTCCAAATACCCAGCTAATGAAGTAGTTCCTATTATTAGATGGAAATTTACTGCCTACTAATTTCACTGAGTGTCTCTTTGCTCTCATATTATAGACTAGGGTAAAAGGGAGGAACGCATTCACTTTCTTTATGCCCTTCATTCTCCTGAATCCCTTGTATATTCCCTTTTTTTCATTTTCATGCTTAAAATTTTGTTTTTTTGCATTTTGAGGAGGGAGGCTTATTAGCATGCTTTAAAAAAGTGGAAATGCAAAAACAAAAGCCCTTTCTCATATTTACTTCTGGAGAAAACCTTCCAAAAAACTACTGCATATTAATTCCGACTTTTTCCCAGGAGGCTTGAACAGTTATTGTGGCAGATCAGCACTCCTATTTGCTAGTTTTCAATTCTGGTTTGGACAATGTCTCTTGTTTTCTGGCACATTGTCAAATATCATTAGGGGTCTCTTAGTGATGTTTCATTGTTCATTCCATGTCTTTTATTTCCTGAATAAAAGTCCTGGAGTCCTATAAAATGACTGTTTTGCTCTTTTTTTAAAAATAATAGGTAGAAAGATCTAAGGCTTTGTGCATGAGAGATGACAAAGGAAGACTTGTGATTGAAAAACGCCTGGATTTTAACTGCAACACCTAAAACTTCTATATTGTTAAGCGAGTAGAATAATAAACCGAGTATTTTGTTATCTTCTCAGGGAAAGATTGTATGGGACTCCTTGGTGGCATGCTACTATCTGGCATCTTGAAACATATTTTTAATAGGAAATTCCCTGATATATTTTACTCTTGATGACTCTTCTATAAAAGACACTGAGGTATAATATGGGGACATTTTCAGGACATTGAATTTGTCCTGCATGACATTGCCGTGACAGATACAGGCCATTGTATATTTTTTAATATATAATGACACCACTCCAAAAAGCTATAATCCAGTAGAAATCATATGGAGAATTAGGGAAATTGTTCATTTTACTGAAGTTAAAATTTCTTGTTATCATCAGGAACATGAACTTATTCTTTCTCTACCCATTTCTGAAGTTGTTACCCATATAATATTGGCCATTGGCAATGTGATTGATTTCTGTTGCCTAGAGGATGTGCTGTCGTGCTGCTCAAATGGAGGATGCTTTCTCAGGACAAAGTCTGAGCTTTCAGAGTAAATGTGGCCAGTAGAAGACTGCAGACTGAGATTTGGTGAAATAAGACAGCGCTGCAGCATTATGCAGCCTTCCAAGAACTAATGAGAAAAGATTAATATCCATCCGTGATCTTCAATAAGGGCATTGAATCAAGGGCTGTATGACCCGGCATAGAGCAGATCACATGGGATCAGAACAAAGAGGGATCCTGGAATTTGGTTTCAGTTCAGATGTGTCAAGAAAGTATTCATAGTTGGTGGGAACTTGCCAGGTGCCTTAAGGGTTTGCTGAAAGTGGCCTTCCTGATTTTCATTTCCCTCACTTTTCAATGGCTACATTAAAACTATTCTGTGAATTTGATTAAACTTTAACTATTAATGCATTTGATATTGCAAGTGGGTGCTGCTGAAACAATGACCTAAACTATGTGGTACTTGTTTAGCAATAGGATCATCAACAGTAAGGGAAGCTGAAAAGCTTGGTGTATTAGTCAGCCAAAGGGGTGCTGATGCAAAGTACCAGAAATCTGCTGGCTTTTATAAAGGGTATTTATTTGGGGTAGAAGCTTACAGTTACCAGGCCATAAAGCAAAAGTTACTTCCCTCACCAAAGTCTGTTGCGATGTGTTGGAGCAAGATGGCTGCTGATATTCAGCCTTCCTTTTCCTCTTAAGGCTCTGTGAGCCCAGCTTCTTCCAATATCAGCTGTTAGCTGGGATAAGTCTCGTCTCTCTCCTAGGGCTCATTTCTCTCTGGGCTCAGCTGCTCTGCTCTCACCACAAGGCCAGCTGTAAACTATCAGGTGAACAGCTCGTCTCTCTTCCCAGGGCCTCTGCCATGTCTAACGGGGCCTTCTCTCTTTCGTCACGTATCTGCTTCTCTGTGTATTTACTTCCCGGGGCTACAGAATTAAAACTCCAGCATCAAAACTCTAACTTTCTCTTTTGCCATGTCGTTTTCTCTGTGAGACCCTGCCCACCAACTGACGTGGTCCAATAAAAGCCTTAATCATTATTTAATCAAGTAAAAGTGAAACCTTTGAATCCAATCAATCTATTATGCCCAGAGAAACAGACCAGTTCACAAACATAATCCAATATCTATTTTTGGAATTCATAAACAATATCAAACTGCTATACTTGGGCACATGTTATGCAAAATATTTTTAAACTATCATCTACTATATCTTAGAAGGGAGACTTTGCAACTTCTTTTCTTGTAGCTCTAGAGGAAGAAGTTGGAAGTCAGAACTTTAATAGTGTGTGCCTGCAATGATTAACTGTATTGGCAAAGTATTATAAGAAAGAGATGATCCCGGGAAACAATTCATCCAATTTGCAAACAGACATGAAAAGATAGAGTCCAGAGATTTAGGGCCTTGAAAGATTGGGAGAACCTATTGCTTCTAGAGATTTTTTAAAAGGCTTTGAGTGACAAAGTTCCAGTAAGCCTTTTTAGCAGAACAAAGTGATTCAGGGAGAAGATCAGATTAAGGCTGTTGTTCTCTCCCTCCCATTATCTCATACAACATCAAGGCAGAGAAACAGACCAGTCTCTCTGGTCTGTTAAACACTGAGAACTATGTTTATGAAAAATTTTGATTGCGTTACTAGCTTATGGAACTGGCTGAGGTCAAATGACTTCAAAGCCTACTAAGTTAGTGAGAGAATTATATTGACAATAATCCATGAACCTGTACTAAAAAGGCCTTTGACTGTTCAAGGTTAAACTACCTTTTGGCCTTCAGGCCTCCATGAACAGGAGGCAGGCTCCAAGGGCTATGAGTGGTCCTCAAATATTGCATGTTTCCTACCCCCTGCTTCAGATGTTGTCAAGGAGAATAGGAATAATGAAGAACCTTCCAGAATTTGAGCCAGAAGCTGCTAAGAAGACTGGACCAGGGCACTTCTGCTAAAAAGCAGAATCAGGGCCTATTAAAATCCCTGTCCCCTTGGTGGACGGACATGTCACAGATTCTTCTAGAGGGATATCAAAATTGCTATGAAGCAATGACTTCTTTGTGTCCCCATTCTTCGCCCTTGGATATACTCTGCCCTGGTGTCAATGTTTTATATTGGGAGGTGATATAGGGAGGCAAAATCTTCCATTTTTATTCCAAAGATGGCCAGGTAAAGAGGACATAGGGACACATACCATCGTCACATCTTGGACTCTAACCTAGATGCAGTGACTTGATGGGTTGTGTCCCTTGGGGAGGAGGTGAATGTACCCTATATGTGGGAAACCAAAGGAAAACGTCTGCTTTAGTGACCATATGGACGGGCTGTGGCAGAAACACTGTGATATGTCATCAGATTACATTTCCTCTTCACAGGCCGTAAGAAAGACTGATTTCCAAGCTTCCTTGCACATAGGCTGGAGGCCATGGGACTGCGTTCTGGATAATGAACAGTGTTTGAAATATACATAAGTCAAGAGAGTGTCAAGCTTCCCTCATGCAGCAACCGTGGTGGCCACATGTTAACAATAATTGTATCACAAGATGGAAGAATTGGGTCATAGAGTTACTGCCAAGATCCCAGAACAACCTTTACTGTGCTGTGCCACTGAGCTTAGCCTGTCTTGACAAAGGCATCTGATTTAAGCTAAATATTTGCTACACTGGGCGTAACTAATTACAGCATTCCTTTCTGAATAAAATATCCAATTTGAGCTAAAGGTTTACAACTTTGGGTACATATAACATCTCTCTTGCCCTAATTGTATGACATTTATGAAACTTGAACACCTCTGTATAAATATTATCATTTTCATTTCTCCCATTATTTTAAATAAAATACTGGAGTGAAAGTTAATAGAATATTAAGTGATTGCTCAAACTGCTATAGGGACAGAGGGCAACCTTGTAGAAATGTAATTGTTGGCTGGCAGGGAAACCTAAGGAAATATTCACTAATAAATGGGTATAAAAGAACAACTTTACTTATGAAAGGCAATTAATGGATGTCATTGTATAAAACATCAAATTGTGGTTTGTTCAAAAGCCGAAAATAGACAAAGACTGGCTCTAACATAAATCACATATAAATTGTATTGCAGAGAGTAGAATCAGCCATTTTCCTCAAAATATTTTACTTCAGGAAGGTTTCATTTATAAAACCTTTTTGGGCATTGTTAGATATAAAAACTCAAATTGTGTAGACCAGTGCTGTGCAATAGAAATTTCTGCAATGATGGGCATGTTCTATATTTGTACTGTGCAGCATGATAGTCACTAACTACATGTGGCTACTGAAGAAATGAAATGTGGCTGGGACAACTGAGGAACTGAATTTTTCATTTTACTTAATTTTAATTAATTTCAATGCAAATAGTCTCATGGGACTAATGGCTACTGAATTAGACAGTATAGGTGGAGACCTTACTGCCTACTAGCATCAGAAGTCTGCTGCTCAAAGTGGGAAAAACCAGGTAAAATACAGTAATATCTTATTTCTTTCTTCATGTGTACATATCACACAAAGTCAACTTCAATGGCCATTTTAGAAATCGTGTTAAGAATTAAGACAAGAAAACACAAGTGAAGACTGTTTTCATGCAAAAGTAAAGGAATCCACACACCATATAGTGTATAGGATAGCAAAAATCTGATTCTTATATTTTGTAATGTAATAAATAATTAAAGAATAATAATTTAGAACTAAAGAATAGTTATCACTCGGGGAAGGAATATAACACAAACAAGATAAGCATGAATATACAACCCCGTTATTGATTCACCAATCCATTCCTTGGAGAGGTATATACAGCATTTCCTTTAGAAAGAATCTGAATAGCTGCTTTCCATGAGGATGGGAACATTAAGTATTGCAGAAGTCTTGACTATTAAAGAATCACTGGTCATATTGATTTACACCCTCCTTTGGCTTCTTTTCCCCCACAAGGAACCATTTGAAATATATTATGTTAGAACCAACCAGTCACCGCTGCCACTCGATATTTTACAGGCACTCGAAACTTAGCTAGGCAAGGGGCAAACTAGAAATCCAATTCTAATTCGAAGTCCCTGGTGCTTTTCTATAAGTTGTAAAAAGAGACAAGAATTCACATATTCTTAAGGAATAAAGTACATACACATAGGAAAAGGGCAGGAGCAGAGTCAATGCTTACTTTGATTTAGAACCTAGCATTTTCTTCCAAATGCTTTTCCTTCCCCAGGAACAGGAGTCTGGCAGATGGAAAACCAGGAAGAACCATTTCCTTTCCCTACAGTTCTTTTCCCTCCTGCCTGAAAAATCTCTAACAGGTTTTTTAGCTAATGGGGAAAGCAAATTTGCCTTCTGCTGTGAGTGAGCCTTTCTGTAGTCAATTTGACTCTCATGCTCTTTCCACTTCTGCCTCTTTTCTTCTCCTCCAGAAACTCTTAATTTTCTCTGCATAAAGATAGGCTCTTCCAGATTGAGATACATGCATATTTATTTTGGGAAAATTAAACAATTGGTAAATTAGTTATCAAATTTTAATTTTAATTTTGAGTTTTTAAGGGAACATCTTATAAAGGGTTAAAATAAAACCCAAATATTATAAAGGAGCTCTGAACCATAAAATTAGAATATCAAGTTCATTTGTTTCTAACTTCCTCATTTTACAGATGGTGAAACTGATACCCAGAACAGTTAAGTACCCAAGACCAAACACTTAAAAGGGATGCCTATAAAATCAGTTTCACAAAACAGACTCTCTATTCCTTATATTCAGCTGTCATTACATAAACTGAGGACAGCTCTCTTCTGAGTCTTTATTGAATCATCTCTTCATGGGCTAACCGTAATCAGTGTTGCCCATATCTGAGTGTGCTGGGGCAGTTGATACTCAAGAAATCAATAACATTATTGACCACATGGAACATTTTGTGAATGAGAATTTTTACATGTTTATAGTGGAAGGCTTTCTGGGATATCTCATTTTCTATCAAAGTTCTCCATACAAATTGATGACAAGGCATTTGTTAATATTGTCTCTTCCCCTTGGGTTGAATTTTGTTTTTATATTAAGCACTGAGGATACAATTAAAAACAAACAACAAAACAAAAATTACTGCCACTAAGCCTTATATAATATATTTGCTTTACACAATATATCTATTCATTTGTTTTTTGACTGATGGATCAAGGCCCTACCTTACCTTATATTTAAATGCATCGCTTACTTGAGAAATCTATCTACTGATACTGTATGACAGGGTATGATAGCTGAGTATTTTTTGAAACTCTAGTTTGAAGAATTTCCAAAATTGGCCAACCCTAAATGGATTGTTGTGTATTATTAAACCTCAAGAGAATGTTTTCATGAGATAGAACCCTAAGAATATTTAAAACAAGGAATGCAAATGGTGGAAGTATCATATTAACAAGTCAAAGAGAGAAGCTATATCAAGGAAAACTTCCTCAGAAGATGAGTTTACAGACTCCCTTTAAAGATTCAAATAGTAGAGCTGGAAGTTAAATGGTTGAGCTGAATTCTGAGCTGCAAAATTGCCACACATATTTTCTTACAGCATTATAGGAATGTGTCTGGCAGGCAATCTAAGACTTTAGTGAATGCCAGTAGCCTAGATACCCGCAGAGTTACACCTCAAAGTGCCAACAGAAAATGCATTCATCCAACAATAGCTGTATCTGTTTGCAAATTTACTAGAATAAATTCCCATTCCCCAGAAAACAAACTCAAAGAGGACACATACCCTGCTGATAATCTAAGTAAACTGTGTTTTACAGATGGGAGATTAATACGGCCAAATGTTTGATGGCACGTCCTTTAAAAAAAAAGTCCTTTCCACTAATAAAAAGCAGCTGTGAAAAAGAAAAGCTAAAAGCAGATGGTTGTTAAAATACAGGAAATAGTATTCTAGAAGTGGAATGGCACGTCATAACTCCTGATTGTGTGTGTGTTGTGAACACACAAAAATGAAACCGTACTCGTTTAAGCATAGATGAAGGCCCAGTAAGTAGCCATTCCACATAGCCTTCCCTTTTAAAAGACATACATATTTGTATCCAGCAGAAGTGTATTTCTCTTTTTCCATGAAAGTACCCATTTTCACCTTTGAATAAATCATTGAGCTAATTATTCTAATGTGATTTATTTTTGCCTAATATCTGAGATTTCTCTGTTGAGAAGCAAGAGTGTAGGGAATTGAGCAGGCAGAAGGTAGGGTTGACTTCTGAGCATCAGGAATTGTAGGAATATGCAAAGAAGGGCAGGCAATATATGCACACCAATCATCTGGGAGACAAGGAGTGAGAAAAGAGCACTGAAAATGAGGTGTGAGGACACCAAAGGAGACTGCATCCTTTAGCAAATGTGGGATGGACATTCTTCCTGAATGTCCTCATGTCTCACTTTGATACATTGCTAATACTCAATCAGGTAGGTAATGTTGACAGCAGCATGAAAAGAATAAATTATAAAACACAAGAGGTGGGGTAGACGATAATGTAGTAAAT
The DNA here is from genome assembly GCA_029593785.1 of Cabassous unicinctus. NCBI lineage: Eukaryota > Metazoa > Chordata > Mammalia > Cingulata > Chlamyphoridae > Cabassous > Cabassous unicinctus. Next base: position 17,431 of record JAQZBX010029561.1, on the reverse strand, counting down.
GGAATATTCTTTTGATAAAAGAGGTATATCTAAACTAATTGGATGTTATGTTGGTTTGAACAAATGACCTATTAAGCATAAATGATAGTTCACATAGTTCGATATTTAGAATAAATGTTAATAAATGGTGCTTTCTTACATTCGAGGGCAAAGAGTAACTAGAACTAGGTTTGTATTAGCATATCCAATATCTGAGCGTTAGAGGTAAAAGTACTGCTGTGCAATCAGGTAGGCCCCATATCTTGTCCTTCTCCTGGCAATTCTCCCATCCCCCAACACTTCCCAACACTCCCACTGTCAGCACCCCTATTGACCTTGGAAGCCTCAGTTCCAGTCTCCTCATGATTAGTTCACCTCTAGTGACGTCCTGGCTCTTTTCTCAACCCTAGTCTCTAATCTCCACGTAACTCTGTGCATCAACTTCTTTGATCCTATCTTCCATTCTTCCTTGACTTCTGAACCCCTTTCACAGTTGTCTTCTGAAAATCCTCAATATCCTCATCTTTCTCTGTTCTATTGGAAACCTGGATCTTCCCTGATGCTTTACCATGAAGCCCTTGCAAGGAGTGGAAGTTTTCTCTCCCAAACATCACATACCACTGGATCTTAAGGAGGGGTAGACATCCTATTTGATTCTCGTTGATGTTCCAAGGTGGTTTGTTCTTCCTAAAAATGCCCAGGTTTGAATCTCGTATCTATACGTCATTTCTCCTCAACACATCTACTTCCCTTTTCAGCCTGTCGCTTTGATCCCCTTTGCACAATCCTTCACTCACCTCATGTCTTCACTTCCTTCTTTACCCAGTTTAAATTCTAGGTGAATTATTATGATAACTCCCTTGCATACATTCGTGTCTCCCTTGCTCTACGCTCACCTTCTTGTACTGTTTGGCCAACTACCTTGGATAAACCCAATTCTTCCCCTACTCTGCCCCTGTACGTGAGTAGCCAAACATTGCTGGAGCAAATCACAAACCATATTCATAACCAATGAACCGCAGGTGGGCCCTGAACGCTGCCTGGCAGTCATGCTGTTTTCCCTACCTTGTTCACACTTTCACCCTGTTAGCCAACTATTTCATACCTTCTCCTCTTTCCTATCCCCTTCATTCTGCCTTCCCTGCTGTTCTTATGAAAAGAAACGGTCACGTTCCTAGCTAAGGCTTGCTTCTCCTCTTGTTCACTAAATAACATCTTCTCTTGTTAACTTAAAAACACCCCTCCAGCAATTCTCATTTTTCTCTTCTATGTAAGTAATTTCCTCCCTCTGTAGAATTCTTTCCATCACCTTATATCATGCTGTTATTTCTCCAATCTTAAAAAAAAAAGTTAAACCCTCATTGACCACAGTTTCCCCTCCTGCTACTTATCCCAATTTTCTCCTTCCTTTTATGGAAAAACAAGATTTCTTCACTTGCTGGCTCCAATTTTTCTTTTCTTGTTCCATCCTGAAATCATTCCCATCAGGCCATCAGTAGTAGATTGAATTATGTACCTTAGCAAAGACATTAATCTTAATCCACATTCCTGTGGGTGTGAACCCATTTGTAAATAGGACTTTTGGAAAATATTACTTTAGAATCAAGATGTGGCCCAATTGAATCAAGGTGGGCTTTAAACCATATTATTGGTGTTCTTTATAAACAGAAGAAATTTAGACACAGTGAGTCAGAGAACGCCACATAGGGAGTTGGAAATCAGCAGAAACTAGAAGAAAAGACACAAGGAGAAGAGAGAGAGAGACAGAGACAGAGACAGAGAAAGAGAGAGATATCACAGAGTAAGCCAAGGAACCACAAGGACAGAGGGAAGCCAGCATCATAATGTCACAGACTTTGGGAAGAAAGCATGGCATTGCTGATGTCTTGATTTTAGACTTCTAACATCCAAAACCAATAAATTCCTGTTTTTAAGTCAACCCATTGTGTAGTATTCTCACAGCATGCTGGCAAACCTGTACACTATCATTCTACCACCTCATCAAATCCACTCTTACCAAGTTAACAATGATTTTTACTTTGCTAAATCCAAAGGCTGAATTTCAGTTTTCATCTGACTTGGCCTCTTGGAAGCATTTAACATGGTTCAGTACTCTTTTCGTCTTGAAACTCTTGCTTTACCTGGCTTTCAAGAAATCACTCTCTTGGTTTTTCTCATACTCTTTAGTTGTTCCTTCTCAGTTTCCTTTGCTATTTGCTCCTTATCTTTCTGATCCCTAATAATGGAGTTCCTCCAGACTTAAGCCTTGAACACTTGTCTTTAATTACCATATCCACTTGGATGTATAACAGACATCTCAAATTTAATCTGCTTAAACTGAGCTCTTGATATTTCACCGTCCCCTGACCCTAGCCTGCTCCATCCACAGTCTCAGTTAAAGACAACTTCATTTTTCCAGTTGCTCAGGCCAAATATCTTAGAGTTATTTTTGACTTCTCTTTTTCTCTTATACCCTTAATTGAATCCAACAGCAAAATCTAAAGGTTCTCCCTTCACAATATATCCAGTGACCAATTCTCACTAAGCCCCCAATTATCACCATAGTTCATGACAACACTATCATTCACCTGGACTATGCAATAGCCTCCTAACTGATGTCCCTGCCCCTCTGAAAAGCAGGCAGAGTGTTCCTGCTGAAATGTACACCAGAGCACACCACTCCTGATCAATCCATCCAATGGGTTCCATCTTACCCAGAACAAAAGCTGAAGATGTTACTATGGCCTCACGGGCCCTGCATGGTCTGGCTCTGCCTTAAGTTCTCTGACTCCTCTCCCTGTCACTGATTCTCCTCCTGCCTGCACTAGCTTCCTTGCTGTTCCTTGCCCCTAATCTAGAAATGGCACATAGTGAGCACTAATTAAATAAATATCTGTTGAATCAATCAAACAGAGCTTGAGAGGTGTTCTTGTTTATCCAAGCACAGACAACAAGTAGTGACCAGAGCTTGGAACTTGAATTCAGAACTTACTGAATCTGTCCACTTTCCATATAATAAGAAATGCTACTTTTATTAATAAATATTTTCAAGTCATTTTGTAGGATGGCTCAGAAAAGGTTGTTTTAAAATAATCACAAAATTTGACAAGGTTGTCAAATCCACTAAATTGGGAAAGAATAGCCTCCTCAACAAATGGTGCTGGGAGAACTAAATATCTATATGCAAAAGAATGAAGGTAGACCCATACCTCACACCATATAAAAAGTTTAACTCAAAATGGATCAAAGACCTAAATATTGCAACCAGGATTATAAAACTCCTAGAAGAAATCATAGGAAAGAAATTTCAAGACCTTATGTTAGGCAATAGTTTCTTAGACTTTATGCAAAAAGCTCAAGCAACAGAAAAAACAAATAGGTAAATGAAACCTCATCAGAATTAAAAACTTGTGCATCAAAAGACTTCATCATGGAAGTAAAAAGAACCTACAGAAAATGGGAGACACTGTTTGAAAACAGATATCTGATAAGGGTTTAATAGCCAGAGTATTTACAGAAATCTTATAATTCAACAACCAAAAGACAACCAATTAAAAATGGGCAAAAGATTTGAATAGAAATTTCCCCAAAGAAGGTATAATAATGGCCACAAAGCACGTAAAAGAAGCTCAACATCATTAGCCATTAAGGGAAATACAAATCAAAAACACAGTGAGATACCAATTTTCACCATCCAGAATGGCTGCTATTTAAAAAATGAAAAAATAACAGTGTTGGAGAGGATGTGGAAAACTGGAATACTCATTCATAGGATGACCCAGTAGTCCTACTGCTAGGTATATATCCGAAAATATTGAAATGAGGAACTTGAACAGATATTTGCACACCGGTGTTCATAGCAGCATTATTCACAACAGCCAAGAGATGAAAGCAAACCAAGTGTCCACCACCAGATAGTGGATAAACAAAATGTGGTATATACATAAAATAGAATATTATTCAGCTGTGAAAATGAATAAAGTTCTGATGCATGTGACAACACGGATGAACCTTGAAGACATCATGTCACGTGAAATAAGACACAAAAGACAAATATTATATCATCTCATGATATGAAATAATTAAAATAATTACATTGAATAATTGTTCAGTGTAATTAACAACACTGAATTATATATCTGAATGTGATAAAAGAGGAAGCTTTAGGTTGTATGTGTGTTACTAGAATAAAAATTCAAAAAACATTCATAGGCCTGTACAAAACAGTCTTAATGTAAGCTCTGAACTGTGGTTAAGAGCACAATTATAATATTATTTCATCCATTGTAACAAATGTGCTATACTAATGCAAAACGTTAATAAGGAGGGGTGTATGTGAACTCCATTTCATGTATGATTTTTTTTGTAAACCTACAATTTTGCTAATAAAAATTTAACTACAAAAATGGCTTTTTCAAATTTTAGAATTCTTAGACAACAGTCTTCCCTGAGTTTACATAGAAGCCATAAAAAGGGCAGAAATTTCAGATATTTTTCCCTTGAGAATGTGTGTTGAGCATTTTTGACCGTCTTAGCCATGGCTGGCCATTTTACTTTCATTTTCCATATGGTAGCCTTGAACTGCATCCTTTGCACTACAATTACAGCCAACAATTATTTTGTTTATTAAAATTTTTTTCCTTAGATTTATCGGACTTTAGGCTTTCTACCATTTTGAAACTATCTTATAGATTTTGGCTCAAAGAAAACCTTTTGAATTTGTAAGAGGTTGGATTCACAGATCCTGAAATGAATTTATCGTTCTTGGATAACTGATCCTAGATGGAAAAAAGAAAGAGTCACCACAGCACAGATAAACACTTGAACCACAGTGTCAACAAATAAGCAAACACCAATTCTTCCAACTCCTGCCAGTTCAAGGAAGAGTAGTCAGAGGGCTGCTTTCTAGCATTTGTATTCATAAATTCTCCTCACAATTAAGGTACAAAGGGCCTCTTTATACTTAAACAGGATACACTAAAGAAAAGGGTCACATATCACACCATACGAGTATGTCTGTCAAAGAGAAGACAAGATTTCCTTTCAGATCTAGTTTTCCTTTCTCATCTCCTCCTGCCTCCTTCAGCAGACACTTCCCAGCAAATGCGTCCTCCTCAGAGAGGCTGATTCCGTTTCCTAGCTGCGCTGCGACTCTGGGCACAACAGGAGCCACTTTTCTCTCCCAACTGATAATTTTGTTGGAGACCTGGGGTGAAAAGCGTTCCTCAGTGCCAAGCCCCCTGCTGCTGAGGGACCCAGCCTCTGAGATAAATGAGCCAGTTATTTTGTTCTCCTGGAGTGCATGTTTGTTCACGTGGCAACTTTCTTTAGAGAATATGGAGTCTCTGTTGTTGTTTTAAACAATACAAGAATGCTTAGGGGCCAATGAGGAAATTTGTGTGGGAAAACAATTTGTTATTTTAAATGGTGTTTGTAAGAGGGGAAATCAGGTTTTTTTTCTGATTTTTTTTTAAGGGAAACTGCATTTCCATTTCTCCCACAGACGACTTCAAGATAAATGAATTTGCAAGTTTATGCAACTCATTCCCCTTGAAAGCTTCCTGGCTTTGTAGATGTTTATTGTACAAGAATCACAGACTTCAAAATTTGTGAGAGCTTACCTGAGAAAAACAATGGCAATGCAGTGGGCCAGAGCCTGAGACTCCAATGCAGATTTCGAAGCTACACGATAGTTTGCAGGACACTTCCCAGACTGTCTTTTGAAGGCAACTTTGGAGATTATGACTGTCTGAAACAGAAGTATATGAGGTCTGCTGTATCCTTTGCTGGCAGAGGCAAAGAGGTGGATTGAGTGGCTTCGTTTTTCACTTAAATAGCTAACTGAATTAGAAGGTCAAGTTTACCCGGTTCATTTGGAACTTGCAAACACGCCCTGCTTATCCCACAGGTATTTGGACTGTTTTGACCTTAGAGGCCTGGAGAAGGAAAGAACTATTAGCTAGAATAATATGATGCACATCAAAGGGAAAGACAAATTTTATAAATGAACATAGAAAACTACCTTGTAAAGCAAATCTTCTTCGGAGAAGCTATACATCGATTGCATGCCTAAATTTTTAATGTTATCCGGGTCATTATTAAAGTCAGTGATCTCAAGGTTAGGAGGTGCCAGAATCACCTGGGGTGGGGGCCTTGTTAGAAGGCAGATTGCTGGGCCCCACCCTGAGACTTCCTGATGTAGGAGGTCGGGGGTGGAGAATGTGCAATTCCAGCAAGTTCCCTGGAGAGGCTGATGCTGCTGGTCCTGTGACCACGGGAGAGAACTGCTGGTTGAACCCACTGTAAAACGTCCTCCTTCCCGGGATGTGTTTCATAAAATGCTTGAAGGATGGTATGTTTAGTTCTTTGAGACAAGAGAAAGCTGTTCATGTCAACAATTTATGTCATATGCTTTCATCACTATTCATTGTTAATATTTAATTAACAACTAATTGATTTTAGCATCACAAAGTGGGAGGCAAACATGGAACATAGGAACATTTCTCCAATTTGAGAAACGTCTGGGTCCATTTGAGTTATTTGTATAATAACATTACTTTATGCTGTAAGAAACAACGGGGTGGAAGCTCATTATGCTTATGTTGCTTATAATCTGTAAGTCCAGAACAAACTTTCAATTCCCAATTGAATTCAAAGGAAAATACAAAAACAAATTTAAATAAGCAATTTTAACTTAATGTGACTAATGATGCCATTTTGTGGCAATTAAGCCAATGCTCGCACTGTAAGCATGGTTTCCGTAGTCCTGGCGGGTCCTTTATTTTCATGGCAGGCAACGGTGAGTGTGTGGGTAGATGCACATCGCCACCACTTTTCTATTTAAATTTCTGAGAAACATTCATTCAGACAGTATAATATGCCATGGTTTGGTTTTTGAGTGCCTGATCTTATTTTTGAAGCACTATTTTAGGTATGGGAGAAAAAAAAGTCCAGCCCAAGAACCTGCCCTCATGGTGCTTACTGAGCGGGGGCGTGGAGGGGAGTGAAGAGGTGGAAGTGCGGACTGGAGAAGGAGGCGAGGCTGGAACATCAGGGGTCTCCTTCAGCAATGTAAGAAGTGTGGGTTTTCTTTGAGAGGAAGCGGGCAGTCTTCTTGTGACTTTGCCTAAGGAATTTACATTGTTTAAAGCTATGTTAAAGCTAACATAGCATTCTGGCTTCTATGTGGAGGATGGCTTGTAAAGGAGCAAGAGTGGAATATAAATGTGGACCCCACAGCTATGCCAGGGCTCCACAGTAACCCTGCCATCCGGGTGATACACGGCATGACAATACGGTCGTATTAACTTTTAAGATAATTGCCAAAAGTCAAACGTGTAAATGTAACTTGTATGTGCACAAAACCCAAAATTCCAACTGCTTTTCTATAATAAAAAAAAGTAAGAAGTATCACAGAGAACTCTGAAGCTCCTCAATACGTCCTCAGGATCAGTAAAATATTCTGTTGTAGCGGAGCCTGTAAGGCTTTTGAGTCAGACCCTATTCCATCACCGGCTGGGCCACTTAAGCAAGTTGCTTCACCTTTCAGGGCCTCTGCTTCCTGCAAAATGGAGCTGAGCGTGTGTCTACCTCGGGGCTAATATGGGGTGTGGGGGGGTCAGGCACAAAGAGTCATTGCGCTGGGCATTGGCTTAGACACTTTACATATATTTACATGCATTAAATGAAGGTGTCAAGAAAAAATGTAACAGAAAATGAAAGCAGGTTAAGTACTTCACAGTTCAAGGGGACCAGGGCACTTGTCATTATCGCAGGTGAGAAAAGAAAGACAGGAAATTGAGCCTGAGTCAAGACGACAGTGTCTTCTCTGTCTTGACTTCTTCCTAACTTGTGCTTTTGGAGTGTGCCATTAGATAGACAACTCTAAGGAAAAAAAGTACATCTTTTCCAGCTTTCTGATTGGAATCAGTTATTTCTCCATAGTTATTCTTTGTAGATAAGGAGAATTTTCACTCAAGAGGCTCATCTATTGTTATAATTTCCATGTTGAACTCTAGGTCAGTCCCAAACCTGCATTCCCACTGAACTCTGCCTCTTGGTGGAGATATGATGGTAGCTTCATAAGCATTTGTTAAAATCTGCACAACTGCCTTCCATCTGCTTTTAAATGTTGTGCCAGTTCTAATAACTGTACTGCCTTTCTCTGAAGAATATTTAAAAGAGACTTCTCAGGGTAGTCCTGTGAGATAGGAGCACCTTGGTCCAGTTGCACAGATAAGGGATGGAAAATGGGTCAACAGAGGAAGCTAAATTGAAAGTAAATTCTAAATATTATTAATGCACCAAGTCTTTGGTAACACTTTTTAAAATAAAATGCTCATTGTAAATACTATTGCAGAATATATATTTACAAAGAGAGAAACAATTCTTATTTTGTCCAAATAAGACTAGGTCTGCTCAGTTGCCTGGCTGTCCTTGCAATTACTTTTGTGATGACAATGAATAAACTTAACTCTTCCACCAAATATGCGTAAGGATAATTTCACACCCCAGTGCAATGCAGCTGCTGCTGCCTCGGCCAGTGTTTAACAGCTCAGAGCCAGAGCACACGGGAGCATCAGAAGGGAAGCATAGCAGCTATTTCAATTTGAAACCATGGCATCAAGAATATTGTGTGTTATCTCCACATTCAGACTTTTTATTTTTCCACCGAACAATTCTATGGGGATGAGAAGTCCTAGTTTTGGTGTGTTTAACAAAATGTTTCTAATAACATTCTAAATGAGTTGGGCTGTGCAAAATCATGATACATTTTGCCTGGAGTCTTTTTCCCTTTTTAATTTTTAAATTCAGGTATGTTTTGAGTGTGTTTCCATTTCATTTACACTTAGCCTACCAAGCTGTAGTATTCTGAGTTATTTGATGTTGGAGAAGCCCTATACATTTTTTATAAGCCATGTTAAGCTTTTCTCTTTGAACCATAAAACTGCAGTTTTGCCATCTCTAAAAGGGAACCAGACTGAAAAATAATATGAGTAGAGGTCCTAAATGCAAAACCACTAGCAGGAAAAAAAAAACCTATCTCAAAATCCTCTGTCATTCAATCAGAGGATATCCATATACAAAGAGTCAGAGAAGGGATTATACTTTATTCTTTAACATCCTCCCAGAAACAAATGAAGTTTGTGTAAGGCTGTCTTCTTAACACTGGAAAACAACAACCAGTTACCCGATGGTTCTGTCAGAAGGTCAACATAATGTGAAAAAAGATCGAATGGACATTCACTATCATGCATATATCCCTCTCTCCCAACCAACTTTGTCCATGAAATCTTTCACTATTGAGGGGTCTCAATAAGTGCTCTTTCCTTCTGGCAAAAAAGAATTGAAATGCAGGGGCTAAGTCAGTTTTTTCATCCCTTCTCTTTCCCTTTCCTTTTACCCAAGGGACTATCCATTATTTCTCACTGATGCAGTTAGAGATTTTAAAGCCCAGGATAAACCTAGACAAGGTCTGGTTCTTGGTATTTTCAGGCACAAGGTTCTACCATTCATCCATGGACTTAAAATTTCAAATGAAAATCATCAAAATTTCCATTGATGAATATATGACAATAGCCTTTACAATGGAATAAGTGAACCTGCCTGATGTGATATAGGACAGGCCTTGATGAGTGAAAACCCGGAGACCTGCACCCAGAATGGGAGTTGGGACAGGGGCAGAGCTGGGCCCACCCAGAGTGACAGCGGCCTTTCCAGTGATGCTCAAAGCTTGCTTTTGGCGCTGCAGTCCTTTCTTCAAAATGTTCCTTAGAAAATAAGGTTCTAGTTGAAGAAGGGGAATTATATGAAGAACCAAGGTCTTCGCTGCTGGCGTTTTCTTCTGCCCCTTATCTCCTGCTCCCAGTCACCCCCAGAGTTCCGGAAGGGTCAGTTTGAGAACCACTGGGACCTATAACAACTCTTTCATTTTACAGATGAAGAAACTGAGGCAAGAGAAATGTAGGACATCTTTTCCAAGTCACACTAATTAAAATTTTTCTGGACGGAATCCGTGTTCTTTTCCGTTGTGCCATATCAGGGGTCAGTGGACTTTTTCTGTAAATGGCCGGATAGAAAATATTTTAGTCTTCGCAGGCCATAAGGTCCCTGGTGGGACAACTCAAATCTGCCATTGTAGTGATAAAGCAGACATAGACAATACATGAGCAAACAGGCATGGCTGTGTTCCAATAAAACGTTATTTATAAAAACTGAAATTTGAATTTTATATGATTTCTATATGTCAAAAATATGTTCTTATATTATCCTTTGATTTTCTTTTCAACCATTTGAAAAAGTAAATGCCACAGTAAGCTCTCAGAGCTGTATGAAAACAGGCAGCAGGATGGATGTGGCCTGCAGGCCTTCATTTGCCAGCCCCTGAACTATCCCACCTTTTTACCCGACGTTAGCACTTCTCAAGCACTGCCTAAAAAAGTTTAGACCTTTTTTTTGAGTTTATGAAAGTGGCGTTTCTTTCCCGTCTGTCCATCCACTCCCCTGCCCTGGTCTGTATATTCTTTGCATTTTCTTCCCCTGCCATGTCGTATCACTCTACGGCTTTACCTGAGGGTTCGGAGCAGCTTAATGAAAAGTTAGAATTAAAAGGATTTTCATGACTGTTTTGCCACTAAGCATGTGAACACACTCAGCCAAAATCAGTGTTAAACTGGGCTCATTTTCCTGTCAAACCCAATTCTCTCAAGTTTAGTGGTGCTTGTAAGGGAGGAGCCTGTTCCTGCGCTCTCTGGGCTCCTGATGCGGGTGACGGATGTCAGTTGGTGTGACTCTGCCCTGCTTCCCTTTATCTCCTATTGTGCTCCTTACTTGAATTTTTCCAAAATGATCAAGGATCAACAGCAACAGAAGCAGCCACATTTGTCATAATAAGTATAATGATAATGACTAACATTTGTTCAGTGACCATAATAGGAGACAATAATATGCCACAGTCCTGCGCACAGAATCTGCCCACTGACGCACTGGGTTAATCCAAGCTTTGCCACTTATTAGCTGTGTGATGTTGGGCAAGTTACTTAACTTTCCTCTGCCTCAGTTTCCTTATCTGTAAAAGGATGATGACAAGAGCAGAACATACCTTGCAAAGTTGTAAGAATCAAATGACTTAATATTTGTGAAATTCTTCAAAGAGTGCCTGATAAATAGTAAGTGCTATGTAAATATAAGATTATATTCTTGTTATTCTTATTATTGGCTAGATATCATTGCAAGGACCCTTTCATCTTATTCCTTCCCAATCCTACTTTTTCTCTCCAGAGGTCAACACCATTAATTGTTTTTTGTGTTAAAACTAGACGCTTATATAAAGAGATCATATAACTCAACGATAAAAAGACAAGCAACCCAATTTAAAAATAGGCAAAAGACTTGAATAGACATTTCTCCAAAGAGGAAATACAAATGGTCAAAAAGCACATGAAAAAATGCTCCACATCACTAACTATTAGGGAAATGCAGAAGTAAACTACAAGATACCATTTCACACCTCACAGAATGGCTGTTATTAAAACAATTAAAACAAAAAAGGTCAGAAACTGCAAGTGCTGGAGACGATGCGGAGAAACAGGAACACTCCTTCACTGTTGGTCGGAAGGTAGAATGGTACAGCCTCTGTGGAAGACAGTTTGGCAGAACCTCAAGAAGCTGAGTATAGAACGGCAATCCCCTTACTGGTAATATATTCAGAACTGAAAGCAAGGATGCAAATTGACATTTGCACACTGATGTTCATAGCAGCATTATTCACAATTGCTAAAATATAGAACCAGTCCAAGTGTCCATCAACCAATGAATGGATAAACAAAATGTGGTACATACATGCAATGGAGTACTATTTATCTGTGAGAATAAATGAAATTGGGATACATATGACAACATGGATGAACCTAGAGGATATTACGTTGAGTGAAATAAGCCAGACACAAAAGGATAAATATTGTATGATCTCACTAATATGAACTAAATATGATGAATAAATTCACAAACATAAACTCTAGAGTATAGGTTACTAGGAAATAGAATGTGAGTTGAGAATGGGCATTATTTTATTTTATTTTATTTTATTTTATTTTTTTTGAGGAGGTATCAGAGACTGAACCTGGGACCTCTACATGGGAAACAGAAGCTCAACCACTGAGCTACACTCATTCCCCTGGAACATTATTAATAAGGTTATTTGTGAAAGAGTGGAAATGAATAGAGAGTAACAAATTTTAGTTAGTATAACTAACACTGCTGATTTATAAATGTGATTGTGGCGTAAAGGGCAGTCTGTGGACGTAAATGTCAATTGAGAGGAAACTAGAGAATAATCTAGGGAATGTATAACATGGTGATTTCAGTGGTAGATGAAGAGTGTGGTTAATAGTATAAATATAAGAATGCTCTTCTTTTACAAAGTGCTAAAAATATGGTAATACACGGGAAAATTACAATAATGTAACTTATGGATGATAGTTAACAGTAATATTGTAATATCTTGCAGCAATAAAAAGAAGATATTTTAATACTAGGTACTAAGGGACAACAATAGGGGGATATAAAGGGGTAGGGATTTTTCCTTTTGGAATAATGTTAACGTTCTTAAATTGACTGCGGTGATGACAGCACAAGTCTGTGTTGAAAATGAGAGCCACTGAATGTACACTTTGTATTGTACAGAGCATGGGACTGTATAACACAGGGAATCCAGCAGTGGATGATGGGCTGTGGTTAACAGGACAAACGTGAGAACATTTTCTCCTGAAGGATAACAAATATATGCCTAATATAGGGTGTTAATAATTGGGTGGTTGGGGGAAAATACACCAAATGTGAGATATGGGCTACAGTTAGTAGCAATACGTTGATGTTGTTCTTTTGTAATTTGTTACAAATGTTTCACAGCAACCCAAGGTGTTGGTGGTGGGGTGAGGTATGGGAGCCCTGTATGATGTTATGCATGTTTGTTTTGTAAGGTCACAATTTTTACTATGCACTTATTGTTTATGTATGTTCGTGTATGAATGATATACTTCAATAAAATTTTATTAAAAAAAAAATGACGTGGAGTGGATGTAGCTCAGCAGTTGAGCACCTGCTTCCCATGTGTAAGGAGGTTCCTAGTTTAATCCCTGATACTTTCTAAAAAACAAACAAACAAAAAAGAATGACAGTGAATAAAATAATAATTTTATATTATTTTTGCCTTATTAAGTTTCACGTTGTTTTTTTTCTCCTTAAATTCTTTCTCCCTTGGTTACATTCTGTTCAGATGGAAGGCCATCAGAGTGGCAGAAGGTGGGAGGACAGCCGTACGTACGGGGAGCACTCTGATACGTGAAGCCCTTTTGAGAGCCTCAGCACTCATGCACCTACAGCTCTCGAGCCTCAAAAGATATTGACAATTCACTCAGGGTCAGAGGGGATTGTTTTGGAAGTGTCTTATAAAGTTAAAATACCCCAGTAGGACAACTGTAGGCATTTTAAACAGTCATGGGTTTGAAATCTAGGGGCACCTTAATATGCTACTTGGCTCAAAATATTTCCCACTCTTATTTTTCAGCTCATAAAGACTGCAGCTTCAAAAGACATTAATTAATTGCTGACAGTTTTACCAGCATGCAGTGGGAAAATCAAACAAACGAAACCTAAAACAATTTTGGCTAAATAATTGTGTTGTTGAAAAATACTTCTTTCACTTTAAGTATAAAGCATTTCATCATAGGGTTTTCAAATATTCCCTAGGGTTTAAGTATATTAGTGCCTGTGAAAGAATAATTTTCTTCTCTTCTTCTTATTCCCAATTATCTTCTATTTTACCATAAAAACTCAGGTAAAATCTTGATATAATAATTGGTGGTAAATTCGTCATTTCAGTGAGTTTTATTGCCCCACAAACCTGCACTCTATTTTGTGCTTCCTACTTTAATGAACAATAACACTGCAGCCAAAAATCTCAGAACCAACTTTGAAATAACCATACTCTGCCCAATCCACGTTGACAAATGGATTTCCCCTCAGCAGATGCACATCGAAATTTCCACAGTCACCGACCTTGCCCAGAACTTGATCATGACTTGCCTGGACTGTTGCCTAGCTTGTCCTTGTTCAACTCCATTATTCATGAAAAACAATGAACTGGTAAATCATCACTTTCTTATTTTTCAAAAGTATTGATGACCGTCGAAAGCGAGAGGATGCTGCAGAAACAATCTCATTCATACCATTATAGATTCATGGCCCACGTTTTTTTCCACCAGTTCCCACTCCACGGCACTCTTCCTCACCACCACCTCCTGGCCTGCTACCAAGTCCTGTGCTCACGACTTGCCTATGACTCTGTCATGCTCTTGCACATGTCCATGACTTTGCACAGGCTGCTTCCTCTCCTGATGCCATCCTCTTCTTTCACCTGGTCAATTCATATTAATTTTTTAAAGATAAGCTTCCATACCACTTCTTTTTGAAAACCTCCCTTAAGTAACCGAAGTAGAATTAATTACTCCTTCATCTGTAGTCCTATGGCATATCTACTTAAAAATAAATCAGACAAATCAATAGGCTTTGGAAACAGATGCGAGTTTGAATCCTAGGTCTGCCATTTACTGTGTAACCATGAGCAGATTATTTCAATTCTCTAAGTCTCAAGACATAGCTATAAAATATAACATCTTGAGGTTTTGTAAAGATGAAATGGGCAGCATAGTGGTAAGCATATTATATGTGACCAAGAAATATTAGTTGCTTCCCAATCATCACTACAACCTCTGTCATCCATGATATAATTGATCACAATTGTGTGTGCCATTGTGTGTGTGCATGTTTGCATATGTTGTGTGAGCTCCTTGAAGGCAGGTACCACCCAACACTTAGTGCTAAATAAACATTTATTAAGTTCTATGTCTTTCATCCAATTGCAGTATTAACACTATGATCTCAGGAAAATAATCATCTTTTCACTTAGGTAAGTTGAATGATATAACTTCTTTATTATAGTTTTTCTCCAAGAATTGAAAGGGAAAATCAATGTGTGTGAAATTATCTGAGCTACATCTATTAAAATAATAAGTTACAATGAAAACAAATAATAAAAACATTGGAAATAATAGTAGTACTAGTTTTCTTTGTTTCCACCCGAATGTTTGACATCATAGAAACTACATACGTTCTTGTGTGTGCATGTGCATACTTGTATTTTAAAACTGTCTTTTTAATTATAGATATTTCATACTGCAAAAGATGAGCCTGTAAGTTAAAATTATGACTAAAAGTGTTAAGAGACCAGATGCATTAATATTAAAAATGAGTGGTAGAATTTAATGTCGGGAACTAATGGCTCATTAATATAAGGAACATATTTTAATTAAAAGTAAAATCCACACCTATTCGCCATCAGCACTTTAATGGTTGCCATGCAGGAATGATAAGAGAAAGGAGCAAAAAGAGTCCCTTTCCACTTCACCAGTCTAAGCTTGCTTACTTAACAGGATGAAACTGACTTTATGGGTACTGCCAAGAGAATACCAGACACACTGTCATTACTTCCTGAGGGTCTGTTTCCCGTGGCTGTATCCTTGGGATGCAGCCACCATCTTATCTCCTACCCCCTTTCTCTAGTAAGTCCCCAACAAAGACCCAGTCTGTTGAGGCCCTGTCCTATTCTACCCTGCTACTTACTATGCCCTGCTCAGAGGGAATGTTCCCTGAGCTCCAGCGGTCACTTAGAACTATCATTACTTCTCTTCTGTGACTTTTGGTTACTTCATCTTTACTGAATGAAAAGCATTTTTCTACTTTCTGTGTAAGCCTTATTAAGCTGTATTTGCCTAGAAAATTATTAGTTTCATATAAGCTTTCACATTATTTGCATGAAGTAGTGTGAAGTAGTAATTTTCTTTTTAAGTTTTAAAGTTTTCTGTTACTGTGATGATACCACCTTGCAATTTCTTATTTTGTTTTCGCTCTGAATGCATTAGCTAGTGATAGATCTATTTTGTTGTTCATTTTCATAGATACAGCTCATTCATTCATTCATTCATTCTATTTTTCTAAGTAATCAATTTATGCATTTATCTTTATTAATTTCTTCACCTTTTTAATTTGTATTATTTTCATTTTCTAACTTTTTGAGTCAGATATATTATATATTTATTTTCATTCTTTCATTTAAAATTTTCCTCTAGAACTTAGCTTAGTTATATTGCAGAGATTCTGATATGTATTGCTCAATACATTTGTGACCGTTTGAAGATTTTTGAGGATCCCAGAAAAGATCATGTCCTTAGAGCTAATCCATTCCTGTGCGTGTTGACCTATTGTAGGTGGGAACACTTCATCAAATTACTTCTATTAAAGGCCTTTGGTTAGATTGTGTGACGCAGGGTGGTTCTTAATCATTTTACGGGAGTCCTTTATAAATGGAGGAATAAAAGCCTCAGACACAGAGAAAAAGCAGCAGAGACAGAGAAACTTCAAGAGGCTGAGACAAAAGTCCCCATTATGCCCTACCATGTGTCTGCTCACCCACAGCTGAGTCTGAAGAGAAAGCATCTTGAGATGATGACACTATGTGCCTGATCACCCATGGCTGCAACTTGGTAGACAGCATCTCTGATATGCCTTGATTTGGACACGTTCGAAGCATCAGAATTGTGAGTTTTTAATCTAATAAATTCCCATTTATAAAAACCAACCCGCTTCTGGTATATTGCTCCCAGCAGCTTTTAGCAAACTAAACCAACGTTTGTTTTCTGTAATTTCAATTTGTATTTCCCCCTTTACTCAAGACTTGTTAAAAGTTTTTTTTGTGTTTTTTTTAAGTTTGTTTTTGTTAGTTTGCGATTTCCCTTCTGGATTAATATGTTGTCTATTTTCTTGTCTACTAGGGGATCTTGAAGAGAAAGTGTTAGCTCCAATTTTAAGGCACACTGTTGGGTATATAAAAGATCAATTTTGCTGATAATATTGTAGGTCATTTAGGTTTTTTATATTTTTAAGTTTTTTTTTTCCTACTTGATCTGTCTTGGTGAAAGAGGTAAATTAAAGTATTCTTTTGAAATATATTTCTAATTCTCCCTTTAGCAATTGTAATTTCTCATTGATGAAGTTCTGTAAAACGTATAGATTTGGGTTTTGCTTTGCATCCAAGTGGAAGATTTTTTTTAATCAGTGAGATGTTAATTTATATTCATTATGTGATGATGTTTATGCTTGTTTTTATTTCTACAATAATATTTTATGTTTTTGTTTGAAATACGTGCACATATATGCATATATAGCTATGTAGATATGCTTATGTTTTTGTTATTTTGTCTATTCTCTTTACTTTTTAAAAACTTTAGTCTTTTTGATATATAGAAAAGTTTTATTTTTTATTTCATGGGTACCTTTATATAACCCTTTATATTTAAATCCTTGAGATGATAACTTTATTTATATCTATCAATCT
>JAQZBX010029560.1:0-17803 GCA_029593785.1 Cabassous unicinctus | reverse complement strand
ATCAGAGGCAGCTGATTTTAAAAAGTAACTAAGCAAACTTTTCTCATACAATATAGTTTTAACTCTCTTCTAAAGATGTTTTCAGGGGTGGGGTGGGGTGCGGAGAGGCTCTGTGTAGAAACCCAGGCACAAGGCGTGTTATCCAAAGGGCCCAGGCTGATCCAGGCTTGTAAGGCCCAGAAAAGTTCCTAGTCAAAGTACTCAGTAAAGAAAAAGTAGAAACACGGATATGCTTAGGCATTTGTTTTCCCAAACCAAATCAGGTTGGATTTTAAAATAATTGGGATAACTGGTTTTAACTTTATGAAATGCCGTTGTTTTAAGGGCTTTCCAGCACAATGAAATGGGTTTTTACAGGGGAGAGAGGAAATCGAGCTTTGCAGGAGGAAGCTGAGGTATAGACAATACAGACCTTTGTTGTGCAGTTAAAAAGATATTTGTATTAAAGAGCTAAATACTGGCTGAATTAACTGGTCTTTTCATTGTCCTTTCAAGTAGTTTTGTGGCCTGTTTGTTAGACATAGTTTGCCAGATTTGGGGGTTAATCCACCACCTACTTTACTATAGGATAGCCACATGTAGACCTATAATCAGCACGTGAATGATAGTTTCCAGAAATGGCCTTCCATCTTCTGACAGAAACATTTAAATTCTAAGCCAATAATACCAAAAATTACCCATGTTCACAAGATGAATCTAGTTAAATTTGTTTTAAAAGTGGCAGACCTCAACAATTTACCAAAGAGTTTGATCTGGGTTAATTTTAACTTTCCTTCTGATGAGGTTAGAATCCTTTGAAATGATTTGCACAGAAAAATTTGGATATGGTAACTACAGAATTAGTGGAATAATTATTCACAAAATTATTATAATGTAGTCAGTGAAATCCCAGAGCCCTTTATTAAGATGCTACTGGCACAACTGCAAGATATTCTGTGTAAGGCAATTGCGTTCATTTAACTGACAATAAGTTGTCATAGGAATAAAAACTACAGAGACATAAAGCAAAACAAAATAAAAATTCCAATATTAAGACACTTGGCTAAAGGAATGGAATTTCCAAAACTCCCCAAAGACAGGCTGAGTGGAGCTTTATCTAGAAAAGTGAGTGTGAGATTTTAGCATTCTTAGAACCCAGGCCATGTTTTGGGAAAGAGTTGCTAACTTTTAACAGCATGACTTCAGCAGATACTATATTTGGTCTCCAGATCCCACAAAAGGCAGAATATGATGTGTTTTTAAATAAGTCTTTAGCTGACCAATACTTTTTTAAAAGACCCATCTGTTTTCTTTTTTCTTTTTTAAACGACCCATCTGATTTACTTCAACTTTTGGCTTTGACAAGCAACAAAGATAGACCAGCTTCCAGCTTTTCCTACTGGGAGTCTTTCTGCTCATAGCAACCTTTAGGTCTGGGCTAGAGGGCATCAGTGATAGACTGCAGGCCCCTAGCCTGATTTTTCCATCGCTATTTTGGAGTTCTTTTGGCCATTGTAAGGAGAGGGAAGGTTCCAGAAGAGATCTTAGAGTCAGTCATTTTTTAGAATGCGGAAGACCCAGAGATCTGGTAATAAGAGCTTCAGGTCACACTACAGCCGTGTACAGACCCAGGACTGAAATCTTGTACTCCTGACCCCTGATAGAGCAGATTTCATCATCCCACTCTGCTCATTTTCTCCTTTTTGCTTTAAGTATTTAAACATATGATTCTGAAAGACATGATCTTGAAACACCCCAATTAATAGCAATAGACCAAATGTGCTTATAACCAGCTTCCTGTCATTTTGCTTATGTCTGTTTATAAAGAATTGTGGGTAACTTAGCCCCAGAATCTGAGTCTTGCATAGATCATGGCTGAATGTCAGAAATGGCTAATGTTGAACTAGTCAGAAACTTCTGTTCCCCACAGCAGCTATTCCCTCACCTCAGTGATGTCCTTCTCTCCCTTAGCAGATGGCCTCACCTCCCACTCCACACTGAATATTAAGGCTCCTCTCAACAACCCCACACCCACGCCTGCAAGCTTATCTTCATTTGCACCTACTTTCACTTCCTTTCCTTTGTTTTGGAAGCAAGTTCTGTCTGACTCAAAAGTCATGCTCTTTTCATTGTGGGACACTGATGACTAATCCCACACAATTATTATTGATGATGCAAATGGAACTTGTAAAGACTCTAAAAAATAGAAACTCTAGGCAAAGGTAAGATGTTATTTTTCATTGTTTTAAAATCTAATTCCAAATCTAAAAATGAGGATATTATTACATCTAGTTATCCCATAAGCCTTTCAGCTGTCACTGAAGGAAAATAGGTGTGAATGCCTTCCTACTTTTTATACACACTCCTCACTGGCAGGTGGTCCACTGAAGATTTACTATTCACCTCAAGGCTGCCTATGCTTTTGTCTGAAAAACACAATTCTAGGGTGGGCACATGGTGTGGTTTATCTCTGACCCACCTCCCTTAGGGCGGATCCCTGGCCACACACTTCCAATTTAATCATCATATCTGTGGAACCTCACCATGTGGTTCATTTGGATGGAAATCTTACCAGAAGACCACGCAGAATACAATCAATCAACATTAAAAAAAAGAGGGGGAGAATTTAGTTCCTTGTCTTGACCCTCAAGGGCTCACCCCTGCTCTTGATGAACTTCTCCTGGGTCAGGAGAAGATGGCAGACACTTACAGCCGTCCCTTTTAATATCCAAACAGGAACAATGACTGAGACATAGAAAGAGATGACAGTTACTCCTACATTCATGGATTTCCAAGGCAAAGTGTAGATCCTTGACTTGATGAAGAACTGTGGTTTAAGGCTTTCAGAAGTCTGTTCCCTTTCTAGCTCTGCTACGCTTATTTAACTAACCCCCTCCTGATAGACAACTGGGGAGTTTCTAATGTCTCAATATTACAGACATTGCTGGGATCAACACGGGTAGCTATGTCCATGTGTATATCCATGATTACTTCCC
The DNA here is from genome assembly GCA_029593785.1 of Cabassous unicinctus. Classification (NCBI taxonomy): domain Eukaryota; kingdom Metazoa; phylum Chordata; class Mammalia; order Cingulata; family Chlamyphoridae; genus Cabassous; species Cabassous unicinctus. Next base: position 14,828 of record JAQZBX010029560.1, on the reverse strand, counting down.
TATGATAAATCAAGAGAAATAGAATAGTTATATCAAAACCTGTGCATGTTTCAGGACTTTCTTTTTTTTTTTTTTTTTTAAAGATTTTATTTATTTATTTATCCCCCCCTGCTGCTTGTGCTCGCTGTGTCCATTTTGCTGTTTGTTTTTCTGTGTCTGCTTGTCTCCCTTTGTTGGGTCGTCCTGCTGCATCAGCTCACCGAGCCACGCGGGCTGGCTTGCCTTCACCAGGAGGTTCTGGGAATTGAACCCGGGGCCTCCCATATGGTAAACGGGAGCCCTATCAATTGAGCCACATCCGCTTCCAGGACTTTCTTTTTGATACATGTACTTGAATTGTCATCTAGAAATATTGAATCAATTTTCCTTCACACCAGAGCATATGAGAAACCTTATTCCCTTGCATGTTCACTTCTCCAGGGTAATGTAATATATATTATTTTTCTGTATCTGCATTTATACAGCTATATCTTTATCTACTTACATATATACTTTTTTTGTTTAAAGTAAAAGATTTATTTTTTACTTTAGACAAAATAAAAAAAAATAGTACTTCATAAGTGAGACTATACAAACAGTATACAGTATGAACACAGCTATTAACACACACATCACAGGCCAAGCTATTAATTTTTTAAAAATGTTGCTATCAATTTGATAGATAAAAGTGATATTTCATAATTTAAAAAATTTTCCCCGATTATAAATGAGTTGGGCATATTTGTGCATTTATTTGCCAGCTGCATTTCTTCTTTTTCCCTGACTTGTCTGTATATATCCTTGGTTCACTTTCCTATTGCCTAGTTACCTTTTACTTATTGATTTATAAGAGTAAATTTATATATTAAAATATCAGGAACTTGTCATACATGTTGAATTTTTTTTCCTGGCTAGACATTTGCCTTTCAGATTTGTCTCTTAGACAGTTCTTATTTGGATTCTGAAAATAAGTGAACCAAAGGTCTTGGATTGACTATTTTGATGGAATAGGAGGACCTCAAAGAGAACCAAATGTCTTGGATTGAATATTGTGATGTAATAGGAGGACCTCAAAGAGTGATGTGTCCTTGAGCACTGTAAATATACACATGTAACCTGACACTGAACAGAATGGAGATGCTCAGGGCCCATCAGTGGTGTGGTGGGAGATGTCATAGGGAATGGGTTTGTGGACTAGCTGGACAGATATGTCTACCAGAGAAGGGCATTGAAAAGAAAGAATAGAAAAAAAAATTTTTTTTGGAAGATATCCAACAGATAGAGAAAAAGATGGGGACGTCTGTACAAAAGGAAAAAAGGCATCCTTCCCCTGGTGAAATTAGAGAGCCTTTATTAATGTGCAAATTGTTAATTTCCAATTGTATGAACTGAACTTAAACCTAGAGAGAACAGCAAATGCTTACCTAAATGGAAAACCAGAGTATCCCCAGAGAATATCAATATGATCATCAAAAAATAATGATGCATCAACCAGAAAACTCAGGAAAGGTTCCTTAAAAATGCAGCCATTTTATGGCTTTCAGAGGCTCAAAAGATTTGGAATTTGGAAGTGTGGAAGGGAGATAGTGTTTTCATGTTCATAAACAATCCTTGGAAAAAGTATTGATCGTCAATTAAACTTATTAACGAAACTCTGGGCAAAACATGTCTATTCTTTCAGATATCCCCCACAGTGCTGGGAGAGCAAAATGTACCAATCCAGCAATATTCCATGAAATTAATTACTTGGAAAGGTCATGAAAGAATGCACTGACATCACCACTATGCTCATGTAAACTGTGTCAGCACCTCCATGCTAATCAGTCTTTCCAGTCATTTTCCCATGAGTTGACATGAAAACAAGATGCCCTCAACAAATACATAAATAGAAGAAGGACAAAGGAAAATGTTTATATCTCAACCCTGCTTTACTAATATTTAAAGTAATTTAGAATTCCTGGGCTGACAACTGATGCTGAGTTTAGCTTGAAAAACTCCAGTAGGCTCCTTTTCTATACTTAGCCCCTCTAGGCAATTTCACATTAAAACTTATTCCACTTGACAGTATAAGTTTCCTTGTTCCGTGTTCAGAATCACCCTAACTTGCTCTATAATGTGTTGATTATTTTGTCAGTAATTAGTGATCTTGATATTTCTACTTGCGGTCAGCTGCCCTGCTTTAATTATGCTGGGACATTAATATCCTGGACCAGTCATCTCACCCTGTTACCAAACATCAAACACTGTGACAGGAAATTCATCTTCTCTCATGAGTCTTGTCTACATGTTGGTTTTCTGGTCTCCTAACCCTTTTGAATAACAGGATGTCTTGTTATTAGATAGCTACCTGTTCATAAATTTTTCTGGAAGCTTTCTAGATTTGCTCTTATGCTTGGGTGAACTTCTATTATAAATACTGCCTTCACAAATTTTAGAACCCTAGGTATTTTACATTTACTCATATGTTTATTATTAAAAGGAAGTTTTTAAAATTGGAGATCTGAATCACTGACTTAAATTTCATTGTTTTTGATAAATGGAAAATATTTTTAGTAAGAGGAAATAAAGAAATAGTTATCTACAAGAACTGCTACACCATATTAAAACACATATCCTGCTATTAAGATGCCTAAAAATATAATAGGAGGTAGAAGAGATTTCAAGGTCATCTTAAAACATGTCCTGATTTCATAGATGAGGAAACAGTGAGGTGACATGACATTCTGATTTACATAGTTAATGCCAGAGTCAAGACTAGAAGCCAGCTCTTCATATTTGTGATCGAGGGCCCTTTCATTAAACAAATCTCACCAGAACAAATAAAACAGAAGTCAAGAAGGAAGGAACACTTGAAATGAACTTTGAGGGAAGGGTAGGATTTTCTAAGGTGTGATGATTCGGCAAGCTCAAAGACAAACACCTGCTGTTGATAAACTCTTTGAGAGAGCATTGGGGGAGGAGGAAGCCAGAGGGTGAGGATTTGAGGAATGAGAAACTGCCCTGGATCATAGAGAGTAATTAAAGATGCATCTTCCAAGAAGGATGAAGGCTATAGAAATGGGATATGGTGGCAACTTAAATGGGAACTGAAGTGAAAGGAAGGCTAATTGTTTGTTTGTGTCAAGTGCAGGAGACCAAAATATGTTGGCAGTATGCCGAGGACTAATAGTGATGAAAGATTTAAGAGAAAGGGGATAATTTATGATATAAGGTCCCAGAGGAGGCAGGAGGGGCAAGGTCAAATGTATAGGTGGAAGGGTTGGTTTTGACAGAGAAAAAGGACAAGACTTCCTTTATCAGACTCAGCAGGAGCTGAAGAATTGAAGGAACTTGTGTTGAATGCCTTCATTCTTCTGGGGGAAGAACCCATAAGCTCACATCCTAAGAATGAGGCAGAAAGGGACAATTGGAAACGTGCCTGTAGGAAATGGATGTGAACATCTGTGTGTGGAATGTGAAAGGAAGTCAACAATAGATGAGACAAATAAAAGGCTGTGTCAGCAGCACGGAGGGGACAGTGGAGATTAGTCTTATATTCTCCAGCTGTGCCGAGAAGCCTGCGGCAAAGAAGACAAGAGCAGCTATAGGGTACCCCCTGGGTGAGGAGGACCAAGGTGAGAAAGGCCAGGAAGACCTGGGGCTGGGGAAGGTGTGATGTGAAGGTGAGCGGGAGAAGGACCAGAAGCCCAGGATGGAGGCTGGAGAAGCTGTACTGGGGGACAGGGAAGGAACGAGAAGAATGGGGAGGGCTGGTAAAACAGGAGATAGGTCTTTGGGAATGGGGAAATTGTGCCATAGAGCACTGGGCTGTTGTTTCAGAGGGAAGGGTCACCCTAAGCTCTTGGTTTAGTATATTTCATCCTAAAAAGCTCCAATCCAGACTTGGCATATATGTGCATGTCCAGCAGGGTATATCTGCTTTTAAGTGCTCACATTGAGACTTCTTGCAGAACAAATTATGCAGGTGTTGGACTCTAAGGGCTTATGAGTAATGTGTCCCAAAGGCAGAAATATTTAATCTTCCTTCTGGCCTTTGATAGACTTACATTGTTCTTCCTTGCCATCAATACATATTCATTGACAGTTCAGTTCTCTCTCTAAACTGTCCATTGAACAGTCTCCCTGTTACATAAATTATATTGGCCTTAGAAATAAAAAAACATAAATAAGACACGCATCTCTATACCCCAGAAGCTCAGTCTGATCTGAGGAGAAAGGCAGGCAACCCAGATAATTTATACAGATTGCATCAAGTGCTATGATAATAGTATGCTTCTAATAGGAGCTATACAAGTCAAGGGTTTTAGATCAAAAACTTTAGGGAAATTGCCACCTTAACCAAGGCTAAGTAGGAGTTTCTAATATGTTACTGTGCATTGTAAATCTTCATGTGTGTGTTGCAAGGGAGTAGATATATAGTATGCAAAACTTCCCAAACTCATTTGGCCACAGAACCCTTGGGATTTGTGCTCCATAGTATGTACTCTGGGAAGAACTTGCCCAGTGAAAAAACGTATTTATATTTTTTCGTACTGGCCAGATGGGGGATTTATCCCAAATCAATAAATGGCTTTTGAGGTGTATTTGTTTTTTAATCCTATAATAGTAAAGAGGTAGGCTTAGAAGGATTTACCATGAAGATTATAATGACTGCTGAGATCCTGATGAAACACAATGCCTGGTCATTCTCTGATTTATGGGTGGTTTAACATTTTGTTCCAAAAGAAATATTTAAGGAACACAATACTGAGTTTGAACCTGTGCTTCTAACTAACAAAGCACTTAAAGCTCTTTGTTTAAGGGAAAAACTAGCTTCAGTCCAGAAGGTATTGTAGGACCTACTATAGGTGCCAAGGGGTCTAAGAATGTTAAACTCAGGATTTGAATGCAGAAAGGCTAATGTTTGTGCTCTGTCAAGTTTCTGACAATTACTCTCTAGTCTCTCTTGACATTTGGCTTTTAGGAAAAGCTTTTAGAGTGAATTGTTCTCTCTCCTCATTCTCCTGTAGTATACAAAAATCCCAAGATAACTCTTGATTAGCCACTCTATTTAGTAAAGTGTAGGAGGAAAAACAGATCAAGAAAACCATTTCATGATTCATGCCCTTTCAAAATGTTTCTAAAACATTAAAAAAAATTATTGTAGGCTGTGCTGTTCATGATCATGTGAAAGCAGCCATTACTTCGAGAAAGCCAAGTAATACTGTTAAAATAAGGGTTGATTGAACTCTTTCCTCATTTTTAGTTTAAATGCTTCACAGCAAAAACCAGGAAACAACAATGTTGCCTGTGAAACCTGATGAGGATCAGGACCTAGAAAACATTCTTTAGTTTTTCTTTCTCTTTTCAGCTAAATTTAATAAGTGCTAACTATGTGCCAGGTACTCTGCTAAGGGTTTCACCTGCTACATCTCATTTGAGCTTTATCGTAATCCTGTGAGGTAGGTACCACCTGTGCACCTATTTTACACATGAGCGAGTGAGGTGCAGCAAAGCTCCATAACCAAAGTTCCATAACTGGCCCAAATTATAAAGCCTTAAAGAGCAGAGAAGGCACAGCCAACTCTTAAGCATTGCACTCTGTTTCCCTCTAACCCACAGCTCTCCTTTGTCTGCGTTGATCCTATCTTGGATTTTGACCACACCTAAGGACCAAAGTTATTTCTAAAATAGAACAACTGAGGAGTGATAGTAAAGCTCTCGAAATTGTCAGAAACCCGTCTCATGACTGGTTCTGTCTCACCTCATCTACACTTTTCACATGAGCCACGAGAGGGCGCTGGGAAGCATTGTGGCATAGTATAACAAGTCTGGAGTCAGAAAGACCTGGCTTTAGCTCACAATTCTCCCACTTACTAGCTGTGTGATGCTGAGCAATGTCCTTAATTTTCTGCTTAAGGTTTCCTCATCTGTAAAATGGGGCTATAAAGTTTTCTTTCCCGGGGTGCCATGGTGGTCAATTGAAGCAAATGCATCTCAAGTGCTTAGCAAAATGCCTGGCCCATGAAAAGGGCTCAGTAAAAGTTCCTGTTGACAAATACTGTATGACTGCACTATTATGAACTAAATATACTGTCTAAACTCATGGAGTTAATAATTAGAATATAGGTCACCAGAAAATAGGAAGGTAGAGAATGGAAAGCTGAGGGTTAATCTGTGCAGAATTGTTTAAAAAATGTTGTTTGTAAATCTTTGGAAATGAATAGAATTGGTTAAAGCATATCACGGTGTTTGCAACTAGCAGTGCTATTGTATGGGTATGACAGTAGTTGAAAGGGAAAGTCTAAGGTCATGTATATTACTAGAAGGAAAGCTAAAAACTGTAACATGGGACTGTATAAGATAGTAAAACCTCATGTAAAACACGAATATGGGTGATATTGCGTATATAAGACTTTTTTTACAAAATATAAATACAAATATACTAAAGAAAGGAAAAAGAATAGCAGCTATGTATACCAGGCGAGGCACAGAGAGATTGAGAGTGATGAGTTTTGTTTGTCTTTTGTTTATTATTATTATTGCAATAATGAAAGTGCTCTAGGAGTGATTGGAGTGATGAATGCACAAACATGTGATTACACTGAATAGCACTGGTTGTACCCTTTGGATGGATTTATGCTTTATTAATATGTATCAATAAAATTGGAAAAAAAAAAAGCTTAAAAAAAGTTCCTGTTGTTGTCAGCAGCTGTGATAACATTACATAGAATGCGTCCAAACAGCAACTTTCCCTTACAGTCTAAGGGAAATTCCTACCACTGCTATCATTTCTTAAATAGGGCTATGAATTATTATACTATCTAGGGGAGAGAGCAGGGAGTTATTCATGTAATCAACCCATTGTCCTTAATACAATTTGGGTAGGTACTAATAGGGGAAAGAAAGGCAAAGAAATATCCAGAGTGTGGGACCATCTGACTTGTGGAGTACTGAGCAGCTAACATGAAGGTACTGGGAGTGATGGAGGAGAAACAAGGGAACAGAGGCTGGGACAGGCGTCTGCTCACTCGGCTAAGCTCTGGTCCCACCTGACAACTTGCTGAGTCTGGTCCCACTCACTGAGAGGTAAAAATAATGTACATGAAAGAAGGTCATACTAACAAGCAATGTAAATGTAAGGGATGGTGGTTGGTATTTTAAATACACAGTATAGATACTCAAACATATTTGATTTCCACCAGTGAAAATCAGTACTAGGATTAGGCTGGGTGTAGTCAAAACTCAAATGCAAGGCTTCCAAGCTAGGGAACAAGTGTGAAAGTGCTGCCATTAGTTCTCCTTGAGCTGTGCCCTGACTAATCACATTTTCCTGGCTATAGGAATGGGGTGAACCTAGGCAGGAAGTTTCTTCCTTACAGTGACACGTGTAAGATGCTCTGAGTTCAGGCATTTGCTTCTGGGTGACCTTGGGTTAGTCTGACTCTACATTCCAGGGTACTAGGGGCAATAAAAAGAGATATTTTACTTCACTTAATGGAAATGTTGTGAGAATTAAAATAACCAGGTTTCTAGACTCCAAGGCAAAGTTGGGGGCCCCATTTTTGCCAGCTGAGCAAGAACAGGACTTCCCCAAGAATGGATGGAGACCTTGAGCACCTAAAGACATCCTGTGCCAAGGGGCAAGCTTCCATGTTGGACAGACAGTGGTTCAAACCCCAGCGCTGCCACTTCCCTACCTTAGAAAGTCCATTCATGTGTTCATTTATTGGGCTTGTATATGCCAAACAGAATTTATTGAACAAAATATTACTGATGACCTACTTTGCACCAGACACAGTGCTAGATGCCATGGATACAGAAATGAACAAGACTAACAAGATCCTTGTTCTCATGAAGGTGATATTTTTATAGGAGAAGAGTGATGAACAGTGAGCACATCCACAAATAACCAAGACAATTTTGGATTGGGATAAATGCTACACAAAATAAACCAGTCAGCACCATGGGGAATAACTTCGAGGTGGGGAAAGGGGGTTATAGCTGAGTGGTCAGGGAGGTTTCTTTCTGAGACGAAGCCCTTGACTGTGAGCATGAGCCTGGCATGGGAACAGCAGGGAGAGGGGTGTCCTATGCAGAAGGGGCTGCAAGTGTCAAGGCCCTGTTGAAGGAGACCCTGGGAACTCAGGGGACAGGAGCATGCCTGTGTGCCTGTGTGATAATGTGAGCATGGGGAGAGCTAAGGGACATGAAGTCCTCAAAGTCGGCAGGAGCCTTCTACATCATGGTAAGAAATGATGCTGGACAGGCATGCAGGGCAGGGGTGGGATCTGATTTCTGTTTCTAAGAGAGGGCAAGGCGGAAGCAGAAGAGGAAGAGTTATGAAGATACTGGAGTAGTCTAGGTGGCTTGGACCAGGGTGGTGGCTAGGGAGACGGAGAAATGAACATATTTGAGGGGTATCACTATGAAGGATTTGGTCAGGGGACAGTGGCAAGGGAGCAGGAAGAATCAAACCATTTTAATTCTTGAAACTTCAATTTCTTCATTTGTGAATTTGGAATGTGTTATTGGATCATGTTTAAGGATTAAATAAAAGCGCACATGCTGCGTGGCACACTCTAGGTACTCGATAAGCCACAACAAACTCATCTTTTCTTCTGACTCAGGTTAAACTGTGAGGTCTCCAGAGGGTCTAGCAAGTTCATTTTATGATCTCAGGCATCACAAAATCCAACTAGTATGAAAGGTATGGTTATTCTAAGTTCTTAAACCGTCAGCAGCTTGAAATTGGTTAAAATGAACACTGAGTTATTAGACCACAAAGAACAGCTGATAGAAACTTACGGACAGATTGCGACAGCTGACAAGGAGTCACCATGTGCTTATTCTGGGGGTTCTGTGTCTAAATGATGAGAATATTTGGAGAAACATGTACTCTGTGGACAGAAACCACATGTGGGAAAGAAAAGCACACAGCTGGCAATACCACATCTCTGGCACCCTCTTGGGTCTCTCAAGCTTTGAAGGGGCTTTCCTGCCCTGAGGGGAACACTTAGGGATCACAGATCTGAATAGACCTTTCTGAGTCACTCACACTAGAAAAGCTACGTAGGGGCAAGCAGACCATTTGTCCAAGTCTCTTACCCACCCCTCCGCCCCCCAGCTGTTGTAGCCACAGTACCATCTCCCAGCATTTCGGGTGGGTGACCTAGGCATAGGCATTACACAGCCACTGTAAGTCCTGATGGTCCACCCTGCCTCGTTTCAGTGTAGCTTAGCTGAGCGTGATCCTGAAAAATACTGTCTTTCTTTTTGTTCTCTTCTGCCATTAGCATGGCTAGTTCCTTAGGGCAATAGTTCTCCATGGTGAATGTTACAGTCATGGGGTGCTTTATAAACTACTGATTCCCAGGTCCCTCCCCAAGAGAGTCTGACCTAATTGGTATAGTAGATGCTGTGATGGGCTGCTCAAATTCCCCCTTAGGAATGAAGGACTTACTCCACCAGGGGTTGAGAATGTGGCCCAGAGACAGTACTCAGCAGTGTTAACCCTCTCTGGGAAGTGCCTCAGCTAAAGGGAGCTGCCTGCCCAAGGCCAAAACCCCTTTCTGACGTAGTCAGCATTCAATGGCTAATCACATGGGACTGTAAAGAGAGTATTGCCCTAATTCTGGATAACTTTGAAAGCCCACACCAACTTAGGGTCAGTGGTGGCTCCCATTGAGCCTGCACTGCAGCACTATGCTTTGGTTCCCCAATCCTGCTTCCTTCTTTCCCTTTATGGCTATTGATTGCAAGAGCATGCCCTCATAAACTTTCTGCATGATCATCTCCATCTCGGAGCCTGCTTTCTTGGGTCTCCAATCTGTGATGTTTGGTCTGGGGTCTAATTTGGTCATCAGCATTTTAAAAGCTCTCCAGGAGATCTTAATGAGGGTCAACAACCACTGTTCAAAGTCAGATCCTGGCAGTCAGTCAGTCAACAGACCATTATTGAGCATCAACTGTAGGCCAGGTACTTTTGCTAGGTTTTGGGTTACAGATGAGAAAAGTAAGGAAGAAAGAATTAAGAAAGTTGACTGAGACCGCAAAAGAAGTAAGTGGTAGAATGAGGATTTGAAACTGGACAGGCTCCTATGTCTATGCTCCTAATCATTGTCATACTGTATCCAAGATGATGAAGGAGGAGTAGAGGATGCCCAGGGAACCCTTATCTGTTCTGGGGAGTGGGATCCACGAAGGATTCTCTGAGGAAGTGAGGTTTAAGCTGAGATCTAAATGAGACCTTTAGGCAGAGGAAACAGGCTTTGCATTGGCTGGAGGCAGGAGGGAGCAGAGTATGCTCCAGGAAATGATCATGAAGTATAACTGGAATGGAGAGAGTGTGGGGAGGGCACCTGGCGAAGCCACTGAGGGGCTGAGGTCAAAGCTTGCAGAGCCTTTTCCCTCAGAGGACTAGGAAGCCAAACGGTTACTGCATGGCACTGTTTCACCAGGATAACTGCTGTCAGGCAGAAGACAGATGGGAGGGGGGCAAGAGTGGATTGCAGGTGGGGGTTGAAAAAGAGTTTAAAGGCTATTATGATAGAAGAGGCAAGAGATAACGATAGCCTAATGAGGATAGTGGCAGTGGGGTGCAAGAAAAAGGGATGGATCTGGAAGATATTTAGGAGGTGCAATTAACAGGACCTGGGAATTAAGAAATGTGGAGAGAAAGTTGTCCCTCCCTAGGTTTTAAGCTGGAACAACTGGATAGAGGGTATTGCTGTTTACTGAGATGTGAGCAATAGAGAAGGAGTAGGTTTGAACATGTTTGTTTTTATGAGCCAGAGAGACTTCCATGTAGAGATGTGGAACAGGCAACTGGTATAGTTGTCTGGAGTCAAGAGAGGTCTATACCAGTCTTAGGCCTTTAGGAGGATTTGGTATTTTGAAGCCATGAAAATGGATGAGTTCACCTGGGGAGAGAACTAGGAAGAGAAGAAAGGAGGCCCAGAAAGCTCTGAGAGCTCAATTGCCCAATTAAGCCACTACTGACATTTTGGGCCAGATAATTCTTTGTTGTGGAGGGCCCCTGTATATTGTAGGATGTTTAGCAGCATCTCTGTCTTCTACCCAGTAGATGCTGGTAGCATGCCCCCACCCCCAGTGTGACAACGAAAAATGTCTCCAGACATGCCAAAATTGCCCCCAATTGAGAACTAATGATTTTGAGGGTTAAGAACCAGCAAAAAGACCTGAGATTGTGGGAAGAGCATGTTTCAGAAGACATTTGTGGTGCACTGTGTCAAATGTTGCCAAGAGGGCAAAAAGATGGAAAGAAAATATCAGAGGCAAAGAGTTTAAGTGTCCCTCTGGCATCTCAGGAATGGCGATGGTGATGAGGAAGATATTCACAAGCTCATATCTGACAGCACTGCACAGCCATATGCATCAGTTCACCTCACAGCGGTCCTAGGGGTGGCGTTTTAACTCTCATTTTATAGGTGGAGAATCCAGGCCGTGAAAAGTTAACTGGCTAGCTAAAGGTCACATACCGAGCAAGTTGTAGAGTCGGACTAGAAAATCCAGGTTTATTGGCCCCAAGCTCTCTGTCATTTCCATTCCACTTTCCTATCTTCATTACCTGGGTAAGGAAGGTTATTTCTTAATATTCTTTAGGGGCAGAAATGACCTAAATCCTGGATCAGGAGGGTAAGAAAAGCAACGGTAGCTATTATGAGAAATTACTGTCTTTCTCTCGCTCTATACTGCTAAGTCCAGCTCCTAATGTTTCACTCTGTGGTGGAAAAAAACACAGGCTTTGGAATCAGACAGAGCTGAGTTTAATCCCTGCCTCAATCACTTATGAGCTGTGTGAACTTAGGCAAGTTACTGACTGCTGAGCCTCTGTTTCTTCATTTGTTAAAATTGAAATAATAAACACTCTCTGAGAGTTTCTTTAGGTTTTAAATTAGTGCACAGAAAGTCTGAAAGGCTGAGCATGTGGCTTATCTCGCCCTCTTTTCCCTCCATAGCACTAAATAAATGCAGAAGGGAAAAAAAAAATCATAAAAGCCATGCCAAGAGAAGGGGGAGGTAAGACACATTAGAACATAGAGGTTTCTCGTCAAATGTGGCAGATGAAATGCTACTACATTTCTGTTGATGGGGAAAGAGCAATAGCTTGGAGCCTGAAGGTAAAGCCTGCTTAAGTAGCGAGAGACCATCATTCCCAAGGGGGCTTCCATAGGGTTTCAGGCTCAGAATCAACAGATAGGCAGAGAACGATTTGGAAGAGGATTTGAGGTTATCGTTTGATGGGCTATCCGTCGATAGCTGTGTGGCTAGGTCCTCCCATTCCTGAAAGTCAGCCATCTTACTTTGGAGACACAGGGGCTCTGGTATGGTTGTTTGCACTCCAAATGGCATTGGTTTGGGAGAAAGTAGCTTAGATGCCCTTTCTCTAATCAAACCTCCAAAATAAGAGAGTGCCAGCTGATAGTTCCCAGCTTTCAGGGAGCCTTCCTGTGCAGGAGGAAGACCTGTATGGGAGGAAGGTATGCACGTGGTAGAGGAAAAGCAGGTTGGCCACCTATATTAAGCAGCCTAGTCCCAGATCAATAAATATGATCTGAAAACCAGGGGTCACCAAGGAATTTAAGGAAAATTGATAGTATTCAAGAGAAGCTTCGAGATAAACAGAAAATCTGGCCCTGAAGAGAGCAGAGATAATTAGGGGAGAAAAAGAGAACTTATAAAACATGTAAATATTGTACTTAAAACCCTCAGAAAAATCTGAGAAGATACTGTGTCCATAAAACAGATACAGATGTCTAAGAAAAAGGAATTGAATGGAAAGAATTCTTTAATATTAAAAATGATTGTTGGGAAGCGGGTGTGGCTCAATGGATAGAGCCCCCGTTTACCATATGGAAGGCCCTGGCTTCGCTTCCCGGGGCCTCCTTGTGAGGGCAGGCTGGCCTGAGCGGTGCGGTGGGCTGATGCAGCAACCTCATGGCAGGAAGCGGGTGTGGCTCAATGGATAGAGCACCCGTTTACCATATGAGAGGCCCTGGCTTCGCTTCCTGGGGCCTCCTTGTGAGGGCAGGCCGGCTTGCACGGCACCATGGGCTGATGCAGCAGGACCTCACAGCAAGGGGGAGATGGGCAGACACAGAGAAGACGCGCAGCGAATGGACACAGCAGCACAAAGCGGCAAGGGGGGGATAGATAAATAAAATAAATAAATCTTTAAAAAAAAAAAAAAAGATTGTTGAAATAAGAATCACAATAGTTAGGCCAGAGGAAAAAGTTGTGGCAATCTAGAAAGTAGAAATCAAACAGAAAGAGATAGAATAAACGAGGGGGAAAAAGAGACATAGAGGTTCAGTCAGAAGAGTCAAGATAATCTAAAAAGAATTCCCAAGAAAACAGAGTAAATAGTCAAAGAAATAAGAGAACAATTTCTAGAACTGCAGAAAAAAATGAGACTTCAGAATTAAATACCTGGTAGGATTTAATATCTAATATCTAATATCTAATATCTGCATTTAGACATGTTAGGGTGAAATTCCAGAACACCAAGGAAGAGAAAGAACCCAAAAGCATTCAAAGAGGAAAAATCAAGTCACCTATAGAAAAAGCATCAACCTTCTCAAAAGCAACACTAGAAAGTAGAAGATAGTAGAATAGTGTCTTCAAAGTTCTGAGGGTAAATTTTTTTTTAACTTAAAATCCCTTATTTTTCCAAAATATCAGATTAAATTCCATAACCAAAATTACATAACCTGCCAAAGTGAAGCAACAACATATTGAGACATGCAAGGTCTCAGAAAGTTTCTTTTCTATGTATGCTTCCTTTAAAAAGATTCCTTAAGGATAAAACCCTGCAAAATGAAAAAGGAATATGAGGAAGAAGAATAAGTGAGATCCAAGTAAACTGGAACTAATCCAGGAATGTAATGAAAAGAAATCCCAGGAAGACAGCTGTACAGCAGGCCTAGAAACTGTGGGCACAATTTGATAAAAATTATAAGATATGGTGATGAAAGCACTTATTTCTGTCATAGATTGAATTATGTACCCCAACATAATTCTAATTTTAATTTTTTTTTAGGAGGTACTGGGAATTGAACCTGGGACCTTGTACATGCGAAGCAGGTGCTCGACCACTGAGCTACACCTGCTCCCCTAATTTTAATTTTAATCTGCATTCCTGTGGGTTTGAACCTATTGTAAATAGGACTTTCAGAGGACATTATTTTTGGTTAAGGTGTGGCCCAACTGAATGAGGCTGGGTTTTAATCTGGGTTACTAGAGGCCTCATAAAGAGAACTGGGAAGTCACAGAAGCTAGAAAGGAGAGGACATTGCCATGTGATGGTAGGCAGATATACAGGCCAAGGAATCCCATGGATTGCTGGCAGCCAGCACCAGAACACACAGACTCCAGAAGAAAGCAAGTCTTGCCAATACCTTGATTTTGGAATCATTTTAGCCTTAAAACTGTGATTCAATAAATTCCTGTTAAGTCAACCCATTCAGTGGTATTAGTGATAGCAGCTCTGGCAAATAAAGACAACTTCTAGTTAGCAACAATAAAAGAAAGGCTTCTTTGGAGTTGCCATTCAAATAAATATAAAACCAGCTAAAATTTAGCATGATTGGTATAGTATAAAAAAAAAGAATCCATCTGACCTTCATGTTTAGAATAGTCTCTAAGCAGCACAATCTATTCCTACTACTTGGTTCTGCAGGAATGAATATTTAAATAACTACAAAATTGTAAACACTGTTTATTGGGGTTTTTTTTTTCTTTTTTCTTTTCTATGTGGTTGCGTCATCGTCTTTTTGGTGCGTCACTTTGCCGTGCGGGGGCCTGCACCTCTCCATACTGCGTGGGGTCTGGAATTCCTTTTTTCCCTT
>JAQZBX010029559.1:0-27247 GCA_029593785.1 Cabassous unicinctus | reverse complement strand
TCCATTGTCACGTGTTGGAGCAAGACAGCTGCCGACATTTGCCCAGGGTTCAGGCTTCTTGGCTTCCTCTCTTCCCGGGGCTGCATTTCTCTCCAGGCTTAGCTCCTGTTTCCTCCACAAGGTCAGCTGTAGGCGATCAGGCGAATGGCTCGCTTCTCTTCTCCTGGGGCCTTCATTCCAACATCAAAGCTGCTTCTCAAAGACTGCCTGTTTAATAGCTTTCAATACATAAATATACTACAAGGAAACCCAAAAGCCTTAGTTTTGGAAACCAGTGACAAGTCACTGGTTTTCCCATTGATAATAGAAACATTCAATATATTTCATAATTTCTATTTGGATGAAGAAGGAAAACTTTCACATTAGGGAAAGATAGCCACAGAGCCCATTGAAATGCAAATGAGAAATCTACTGCTATAATTTGTTTTCATAAATGATTAAAGTATATTTTAATAGGAACACCATGTCTCAGTTACTAGTATATTTTATCCATAGATTGGGGCCTCCAACCATGGAGCAGAAGTCTCCAGAAAAGAAGCTTAGGTGAAGAACCAAATGATTTTAGATATGAAAGAGGTCTGAGAGATCATCTGGCACAATCCTCTAATTTTACAGTTAAAGGAACTGAAGCCCAAAGAGGGTAAGTGACTTCCTCATGGACATATCGCTAATTATTGGCACTTAGTATCCAATAGTTCTCTATTTAATTCTTAATTCTGCTTGTGATGAGCTCTGTGACATAAAACAAATACTGAATTTCTTAGTATTTTAGCTGCCTCTGTTATAAAATAGATAGAATTAATATCCCATGGTTCCTCCACATTTCATCAACATATTGTTAGCGTTTGTGTGAGTTATGAACAATGAGTTTCAGCTTCTGAAAAGTAAATCATTCATTAACATTCTAGCAGCTAGGATTCTTTGATGACAAGCAACAGAAAGCACTCAGGCATAGCTAACCTAAACAAAAAGTGAATTTACCTGGATGGTAAGAGAGATCCACAGAGAGAAAGGGAATATTGAATAACTGGCTTGGCACAGATGAGAACAAGTTTGCTCCCACTGGAAGTGGGAACAGCTCCATGGTCTTATGTAGGCACCACTACTGGAAATACTTTCCTCCAGCTGCTCCTTCCATCAGTGTGGCCCTCCACTGGGGATACAAAACTGTGGAAGGGAAAATCCAGTTGGCTGAGATTAGATCACACATTTCTCTTTTTGCCTTAGCAGAGCAATGAAAGGGATCTATCATGGAGCTGCTGGAGACTCTATCAGCTTCCTTAGCAAAAGAAAAGGGCATCTCAATTACTGACCTTTCAGTACTGCACACAATGAGGGAAAGGGAAGTCCCCCAAAACGAAGCTGAGATGTTCTTAAAAAGGGGAAATCACGTCGACTAACCAAAAAAATAATAAATGTCTCCTACAACCAACATATTTAAAAATAAAGTCAAGCCATGTCTACTGGATGAAAAAGGACAATCTGCTGTTGTCCTGATGACCAGATAAGAAAGTCAGAACCACTGAATGAACTTTAAATGGTCAATTTGTTTATTATTTAGATTCAAGCTGATTTCATGATTCTTTTAATACAGCTACGGATGTTCACTGGGATTTAAGGGATAATTAAGTGTTCTCATTTGAATTTAGATTTAGACAGTGAGCCCAGCACCTATTGATCAAGAGGTCAATTCAGTTTGGTCTCCTATAGACTTAATGTGACTTAGTCTATATATATCTCAAAGTACCTCCAAGACCAGAAAGATTTAGAACAGCAAATCATTCCTCTATATTTGCTTCAATTAATCACTTTTTCTAGAAGCAATCATTTTTATTTGAAAGGCTGAGGAACTAAAGCCAAATCTTTCCCTCTCTGGCCTAAATTTCTTTACCTTTTTGGAAAAAAAAATTTTTTTTCCATAATTATTAATGACAATGTACAGGTGTTTTTCTTAAAAATATATATGTACAAATTTGAAAATCTTAAAATAAATGATAGTTTACAGAGGGGTTAACGGTATATTTATCTTTAAATGTCATGTAAAGTTTCCTCCATTCTTTGACACCCCACCCCCACCCCCAAATCCCAGTATACTTGGGCCACATTCCATTTCAAGGGCAGAGTAGTAATCTTTGAAAACAAACAAGATCATGTTACTCCTCCATAGGAAATGTTTCATTGGCTCCCCATAACCTTCAGGTCGGCATGCAAAGTCCTTCATACCAAGGCAAGCAGAGCCCATGGGAGTTGGCCTTTTGCTGGCCTTTCTCCTTGGCTCTCTGTACTTGCTCTAGTAACTTACATTACAATCAGCAGTGCTCATCTCTTTGACATTTCCAAAACTTCTCGCTGAATCTCTTGCTTCCACTTTGTCTGCCTAGACTTCCTTTCCTCCTCTTTTTAGTAATCCATTCCTCCTTACTGCCTCCACCCGTGTCACCACTCCCCACCCAAATCCCTTCTTTGGTTACCTTTGTTCACTATGAAATGCTCAGCTGAGGTGTCTTCCTCTCCGGAAATTTTTTCTCAACCCCCCAGTTTTGGGTAGGAAACCTTATGTCCTCCTAGTACACCCTGTGCATAGCTACTATCATCTTAGATCTCATCACACGGATTAATCTAGCTCCTTCATTAAAACTGCCAGTTTCCTGGGAACAGGGTGTATATTTTTGTACTCCAGTACCTGACCCAATATCTGACACACACTCTTTGGTAAATAAATGTTTACCGAAGACAACAGAAGCACTATAATCTTTATAGTGTTTCAGCTAAGGAAACATAATTATTGTTTATGACCATATTCATCTTCTGCCATGAATGAAAATAGGTATTACAATCCTACTGATGAGCAAAAGATAACTACATCTTCTCTGCTTAAAAAAAAATTACAAGCAGGTGCACACACAATTAAGCTTGAGGACAGTTAGCTAGTCATCTGGTCTCCTATCAAGAATGGGTGAGGACTCTTAGCTTTTCATTCAGTGTGAAAACCTCAGGAGACTTATTTCACAGGCAATCAGAAGATGCTTTGAAAAGCATTGGCTTGGATCCTTAAAGAGTCTATTTGATAGAGAAACTGGAGGCTGCAAAAACAGAGAAACTGGTCTGCTCTCATTTTGATGGAATGGATTCCAACTGGAAAGCAAAGGACAGATATGGGGACAGAGAGTGGGGAGGCAGCTCCTAGTACTCTTCAGAAGCATAGAAAGTGTGTACCCTTATGTGCTGAGGACCCCCAAAATAACACTGCTAACTTTCTCTGACAATACAGGCAGATGAATGAGAAGAGGGAACTTATGGACTGGAACAGTAGAAATGAGCTGTATTGCAACCTGAAAAGCTGCTAATCTTTCAATCTATATTGTTTCTCTCGGATTCACTGACTAGCATTAGTGAGGTTGAAGAAAGGTGAAGTAGCTGAATAAACAAGTTCCCAAATCTTGGCCAGTATGAACACCAGCATTCCTGTTAGGGGCTGGGAGTGTTTTTTGTTTGCATTTTATGCAGAAGACTTTCTCCATTGTAGTTGCAAACAGCTGGTCTAGTGTTTCACACAATGCAGAGCATGTTTTAAAAGCTGGTATCATGTGGATCTTCCACCTATAGCAAATTTAGAAAGTTGGCATTTGCATTCCTTAAAGTATCAATCTCTAACGAAAACAATGTCAGAGCCTTAAGCACTTTGGCATTTCCTGGACAAGCTATAAATATACAGGATGCATTTTATCATGTACTGTATATTAGAACACAGGGACAAAGAACAAGCACCAGGGAAAATGGTTTGAGGCAATTCTTTCAACATATTTTCCAAGGCCATTTCAAATGACTCCCTAGTCCTTGAACTCCCTGGTGATAGTTTAATAGTGACAACAACCATTTGGTAACTGGCCTGGACTGCAGGTTGCATTTGGCTTTCACTGATATCAAATCTGTTTTATTGTTACTAAGGAGACAGTGTTCTGGCCTATTAAAAATATATTTAAAGCTTTCCTAACACAGTATTCCTAAAACTTCAGAGTGCTGCTAAATAATTCTGCATAGGCTTTCTTTTTAAACTACATATTGATCTTCTCATGCTCCTAAATTTAGCCATCCTTGACTGTTGACATGATGACAGGAATCCTGTGCTGAAACCTTGGTCAACTTGAGGCATCTGTCAGGTCAGGAAAATACAGATGGTGCTCCAGACGGACACTGTGCACATCTCCTCATTCGGTAGGCTCCGACTCTCTGCAATTCACTTTATTATCTGCTTGGGTGATTTCTGGAAGTGGAGAAAGCAGAGCAGGACTCCTGGGGGCAGACATACATTTATGAAGATAATTTTAGTCTCCTTCAGATCTTCCTCCCACTTTTTAAATTTCAAGAACAAAGCAGGCTGG
The DNA here is from genome assembly GCA_029593785.1 of Cabassous unicinctus. NCBI lineage: Eukaryota > Metazoa > Chordata > Mammalia > Cingulata > Chlamyphoridae > Cabassous > Cabassous unicinctus. The sequence continues at coordinate 22,865 of JAQZBX010029559.1, read as the reverse complement.
TGGTATTCCAGGCTGGCTTATTGCCATTTATGAATAGCATTAGAAGAATGCTACCTAGAATTCGTTTGATTTGCCACCATCTATCAAATGGATACAATGATCAACAGAGTTGATAGTTGGTGCATGTTCCTTTATGTAACAGAGGAGGCTCAGATTTGTCCAAGACTCATTTGTTGCTTGAGTGACATATCTGTTATGTATTGGATCAAGGTGTGGCACTCTGGTGGATGCTAAGGAGAACTTGGCTAAAACAAAGTGTCACGTCGTGGGTCGCCATGGAAGCGGTGTCTTGAAAGAGCCCTACCTGTAAATGTGAAATGTTTAACCATGAATAATTTTGTTTGAAGCTCTTCTTACTCGACATTTCCATGGAAAATGAAACCACAGGAGGCATGAAAATCTCTAAAGGGCTTTTATACATAGATTAATGTGCTAATTCTCTCATTACTATGTTCTGTAGAAGAGCTTCTTACACCAGGCTCTGTGCTCTGCCTTCAGTTATAACATGGCTTTGCCTTAAGTGTTTAAATAAAATGTGAAATTAAATGATCATCCCCAGTGATATTCAGCTGTTGGTTGAGGTAAGGAAAAATGGAACTTCTACAATACATGAAAGCCAAAGAGGTTATTTTGTCCCCAATGAAGAGATCAGTGGTCAAATGACATGATTTCCCATCGGTCTGCACCTCTCCATTAATTAGGAATTTTTTACGCTCTCTCCTGCATCTTTGAGAATAACAAATTATGAGGCTCATTTACAGCTATGGAATTTGTATGCTGTCAAAAGTTAAACATGCTTGGTTTATTCTTTTATGCACTTTGATCCTAGTAGTATTGGGTGAAAGCAATCATTGATGGTGATCGTTTTTACCATTGTTAACTCTACGTGCTTCTTTCTGTGGTAACAGCTACAGGAGAGGAATGGAAACTTCTGAGCAGTATTGATCTATTGACTGGCAGATACATTAGTAATATGAGACATGGAATGATAAAGGGAGGTGGAATATAATTCTTAAATACAGAAAATGATGAAATACCTTTTTGTATGACTCATTCTAAAATAATGAAACAGTCCTCCAAAACTGTCGAGGTTTTTGTTTTATTCTTTTTTTAAGCAAGTGGTATTGACTAAAGAGCAAAAAGCCTTTCTACTAATGATGGGAGGGGAGGCTACAGGAAGAGTTTTTGCAAATTGACTGTTCTAGTTGGCTATTAATACTCCAAATCTTTCTTAAAGAGATGTAAAGTACTGTTGAGGTGGACATGCCTGAAAGTCAGTAGCTATGTATTAATTTTTGCATTAACTACTTATCAAAGCCCTATCCTTTTTGCTTTCTGATGCTAACTCAGCTGAAGAGCCAGCTCTGGGAGTAACTACTTGAAGTGAAAGTTTAGAGCATGGGCTCAGAACCAAGATTTCTTCCTGGATTCGAATCCTGATTCTATCCCTTATTACCTTGGGCAAGTTTCTTACGTTTTCTTCCACCTCATTTTCTCAGCCAAAAGTTGATCATATACAGTTCATATTATCATATGAATATTAAAACAGACCCTATTTTTAAAGCACTTAAAACAGAGCTTGTAACATGGTAACTGCTCCACAAGTTTAGTTGTTGTCAGATATAAAACCCTCCTGATTTCCCTATTCTTAATAGCTATGATTTAACTTCATAACTTCACAATGGTATCATTGCCCTAACTAAGAAATATTTCTAGTAAAGGAAGGCCTGAAAGTTGCCACATTGGGGCTACAATATCTGAGAATGACACGGAGCCGAGTCTGTGTGACGAAAACTGAATTGGTGAACTCTCACTAGCCATGTCTCTCAGGGCCTCAAGGATGTTTCTCTATTTTGGCTGAATCTGAAATGCTTGATCCCTGTGGAGCCTGAGCTAAGACCTAAGGACTTCAGTGAAGTTGTTTCCTGTGGTGAGAGTGCACTTAAAGGTGCTCAATTTGCAAAGTAAATTCATCTATGCGTAGTGTAGCCCTGCACAGGGGGCAGCGATTATGGCTGCGTTGTTTTGATTCTCTGTGAATTCAAAACCAGGGTTGACATTAAATATGTGTCCCAGAGGCTTAAATCTTTGGTCTGTTCATGTGCCAGTTGAGCCCTGAATCTCAGCAGAGTTGCAACACCTACTCTCCAGTTCTTCAGACTCACCCAGGACAACTAACAAAAGGATGATGATGGACAACACCCATCTCATAAAACAGAGAATGTCTGCAACTGCAAGCAAGACAGTTCCACCCATCTGCCCCATGGGATCTAAGCCCCTCTCAATCAGAAGCAAATGGGGTGTCACCACCCCCAAATCCTCAAGATTGAGGAATGAACAAACATAAGGGGGAAATACAACTATGGACTAAAGTAGACATTATTATTCTAGTAATGGAAGAACTTGTAACATTGATATAATGGCAGTGATCACTAGAGGTTCTGAGGGGAGGGAGAGGGCAGAACAGGTGTAACATGGGGCATTTGTGGGACATTGGACTTGTTCTGCATGATATTGCAATAACTGATACAGGCCATTATACATTTTGTCAAAACCTATAAAACTGTGCAGTGCAAAACCCAAACCATAATGTAAACTATAGACCATGGTTAGTAGCAATGCTTCAATAGTTGTTCATCAATTGTAACAAATGCACCACACTAATGAAAGATGTTATTAACAGGGGAAAATGTGAAAAGGGGAGAGGGTGGGCTATATGGGAATCTTCTATGTTTTTGATGTAACTTTTCTATAATCTAAAACTTCTTTAAAAATAAAGAAAAAACAAACAAACAAAGAAACAACCAGGGTTAATTTCCTAAAACATACACACACAAACACATACCAGGCTCTTCACATTATACACCAAATACATAACCCAAGCAATCACTGGGCAAAGAAATTGGAATCTTTTGACCACAAAACTGGATGAGAACTTAGAAATCATCTAAAACATTTTACACATCCCTATCTGCCAAATCTTTTTAAGCACTGGAGGTGTATATGTCTTATGTTACTGACTCAGGTCACAAAATAAGTCGGAGGTAGAGCTAGAACTAGAACCTGCATATCCTGATTCTGTCCAGCCCTCTTCTTCCAAATCTTCCTGCTTCTGTTGGCAAAATTACTCTAGACTTGCTTGCAAGTATTCATAGGAAATGCTGAGTAAAACCTTCTTAGAATCTGAGAACATTTCCAATCTTTATTTCTTGACTCAACACGCCAAACTAAGGTCAGATTGTTAATCTTGTTTTATTTCTTGATTCAAAAGTTGACATAATTTAGTTCTTTCCAGAAGGATTAATAGGTTTCTCTTGTGTTAAAAGGTATTTACACTAGAGTCTTAAAAATACTGAGTAGCATTAGAGAAAATAAATCAACAAATGCCCAAGTTACCTTTCGAATATCAATCATATGTTGACAAGTCTCTCCCTTTCAAATTACAAATTGCTGAGAACCCTCTAGTTCATAGCAATTGCTAATGTTTATAAATGCAAATCTTCTGTGCAATCCATCGCTTCTCCTAAAGGAATATTTTATTTTCTGCAATGTGTGTTTATTTTCTGTGTGTGTGTGTTATATTCAATTTTCTAGACCATAAACACACCATTCCTGATACCCTCTTTTATGACAAGTGTGATTTCTTACCCTTTGGTAGTATTTGGACATATTTTATTTATCAAAAATTGCTCAAAGGAAATCCATGTTTTTATGTGTAATCAAAAGCTTGTTATTCACCAATTAACTAGTCAGTTTTTAATCATGGTAACTTCTACCATTGGAGATGGGAGAGTGCATTGGCTAAAAACCCACTGCTACCACCTAGTGTTGTTGGGCAAGCACTGCCTCAGCTTGATCTCTAGCCTTTATTGTCAGAAAGAGGGACACCATCCTCTGCATTGAGAGTGAGTGAGAGAGAGAGACAGACAGACAGACAGACAGAGAGACAGAGAGACAGAAACAGAGACACACATATGGAGAGAGAGAGAGAGAGAGAGATCAGCTACTTTAGCAATGATCTTAGTAATTAATTATTTAGGAAACTTTTGTCTCTTTCTATTGACTTTTATATTTGAATAGTCTGGGTTCCAGACATGCTTCTTTAATATGCTTGGCATTTGAATTCTTTGAAGGCTTTAAATTGATGAATACTAAAGACAATGTGGTAGCTTAAGGCAATCATCCATATTGATGAAGTTCACTATAAATAGATGTATGCTGCAATAACCCACGTGTAAAAGTGATGAGTCCTTTTTATTCTATTCCTATCGATTCCAAACCCTCTAAGGATGTGGCTGTCAATAGCTCAGCCAAAGGCATCAGAAAAAACCCTCAGACCACCAAGTCATTTTGCTTTACAGGACAAACACAAGTACAAGAAAGAAACCCACTACTTTATTCCAACTGATTGATCAGAGTACCATAATTTTCTTGCATGAGAAAGTATTTTGTTGAACAGGAACTGCCTTTCAAAGGCCCTAAAATAATTATATTTAAATGACTTTAAAGTATCAAGTACACTTTATAGGGATGCTTATATGCTATGCAACAGAAGCTACTAAAAAGGGTTTTAAAAACCTGAAAGTCTGGAGTTTACGCAACAAAGAGAAAACTGGAGTGGCAAGTTGGTGATGACACGAGAAGTAGGTGGCAGGAGAGAAGAGTTATTGAGATCACCTCTTTCCCAGTCCAGTACCAGCAGAGCAGATGTGTGCCCAGAGATGCAGGAAGCCTGTCTATTCGGGGGAAAGCCTGGTAGAGAGGAGAGATTTTTTTAAAAAAACAGAGGAAGCATAATGTAGTGGCCAGAAACCATCCTCTCCAAGGGCAGTTCACAACCTGTCCATTTGTTTTTTCGCGGCAAGTAGAGTTTTATGTAATACAACCTAATCAAGGGAGTGGCATCCCATCACTTTTGCCATATTCCTTGGGGTAGAATCAAGTCACAGTTTCCACCTGTGCTCAAGGAGAGGGGATTACACATGGGTTTGACTCACAGAGTTGAAGAAAATCAACAAGGGATGGTGAAACCCTAGGCTATGGGAAGCCATGCCACCATGAGGCCCGAAGGGGAAGGGGAGTGAGCAGTTACCAGAACTAGTTGGGATTTCCAGCCATGGGAGAGGGCCACCATGACAGATGATGACTTTCAGTGAGGAATGCAGCCATTGCCAGCCCACAGCCTAGCAGGAGGACTGAGGGATAAATACCAGAGCCTTCTCTTTCTTCCAGTTCCCTGTCAGCTGCCCGATCCTCTCACTAGCTAACCCGACAGAGAGGCAGTGGGCAAGGGAAGATGATCAATGCAATCCATGGATGCCAGCCTCCTAGGGCACAAGCAAGGTGGAGATGGGTAGAGAGGACATGTGCAGGGACAAACAAGAGCTATCCCAAAATCTGGCTTTTGACTTTCTCAAACCTCAAGGAAAACAGCGAATGTCCTTAAGATGAAAAGATAAATCTAATATTTATCTATCCCAGAAAAAAGAATGATCAGAGTTTGCAACCGTTTTCAGAGGGCCAGTAAGGCTATCCAAAATCATCTCAAGAGCCTCTCCAGCTTGGCCTCCTCTGGGATAAACTGACCTTCCAGAACAATGCTGTCTACCCCAGCTTATGGAAAGGGGAATGCAACAGCACACATTTCTCTAATCAGCTTCTGTGTTGGAGAAATTTTGTCTTTATGAAAAACATGAATACAGCTCCACCCAACCGGAGCAGCAGGTGACACCTGGTAGTCCTTTGCATTTGAATTCCCAGCTTAGGGGCTGTTTTTAAATTAATTCTGAGCTTACTCCCACTAGTCAGTTCTGCTATAGAAAGAGAGGCATATTCCATCTGTGGAAAGGTGGAATTTTAAAGACCAGCATTTCAGTAAGCAAATTTCTAACTGGTAAAGCCATTTGCCTACTAGGTCGGCTTCCCAAGATAGCTGCTCACCTATCTCAAGTATAGTTAGAAGCTGGCTTTAAAAAGCAACTGCTAGCAGATGATTAACGAGAGAATTGCAAAAGAATCAAGGCACATCTTTGGCATGTTTCTGGGTGTTTTTGTTTTGCTTCATTTTGAGCATATGAGAACATAGGGGATGATTATCCAAAAGTGAATTTGGACCCCAAATCATCCTTAAATAATGTATATTCATAGGATCTAAACATGTTTTGTATATAATTAAGCCAAAAGTACTAGAGATGCAGAAAGTGAATATAAATTCCAGGGAGAGGGACTTGAACAGGAATCTACTGCTAGTAAAGTTTGAGTAAATTCTTTGGTTTATACAAGAGGCTTTCCTTGATATCACTTACTCCTACACCCCAGCACCCAATAACGCTGCTAATTGAAAAGTTTTATGAAAGAGTTTAGGTAAAACTAATTGTAAAGAACTTATTAGCTAGATATGATATCATGGCAGAGTTTCTACAGCACCTCTATAGCAGAGTTTTAGCTCCCTATAAATAGAAAAGTAATTAATGATGAAGAAAATAAAGCAGTAACTCTACCAGAATGTGAAAGGTAGTGTTGCTTTAAACCTCTATTAACTGTTGGTTCATTAAAATAAATTACAATAGCCATGAAAGTTTCATCTGAATCCAAATTAATTTATGATTGGTGGTACTGGAATCAGATGAGGTTATAGCAATGAGATCTTCTAAAGTCTTACCATCAAAAGTGTGGTCTGAAAAACCATTAGCAGCAAAGTTTTGCTGTCTTCCTGGGCTGTATATAAACGTACTGACTTAAAAGAGGCACAGAATCTTTAGGAGTTGGGTATAGGGGAATATTTTTGAAACTACTTTTCTATTTTTTGAATCTTGTAATACCAAATATTATTTTTATACTACAAAAGTAAACATCATTTTTTTTTTTAAAACGAAGCTGGTATAAAGCAGATTAAATGTAGCCAGAAACTCTTTTTATACCAACAATGTGAAGAACTTCATGTGTTTCGAAGGGGCAGGGGAGTGGTAAATGGTGGATGTTGGGGGAGGAGTATTGTTTTATCTATTTTATTCAAGAGACACTTTCAAAATTTCTTATTCTTAAATTCACTTTAATGTTGAAGATTCAAGATACAGTGACATAACAGTGTTAAACAGAATTTTCCGATTATCCACTTAATTTGGTCTTCAGTTTGGTCTAGAAGATTTCAGAAAATATCACATCGGACACGCATTTTCTAGAGTAAATTGGTATTTATATTGATCAGTTTCTCCTTATAATAGTCAAAGTCTCACTTTATAATGAACAAGATAGTCCCAGAACAAGAGTCTAAACTGTCCTTCTTCAGTGGAGTCCCACCCTTTTTCTCTTTGTATATGTAATATATATAATATATAATCCAGACTCCTCATGCAGAACCTGACTCTTAATCGCAGCCTTAATCTCAACACTAGCCAAATACACTTCACGGTGGACCTCTGGAACCGTCCGACGTTGTCTTCCGCATCTCCATATCTTCATGTCTTTGTGCATGCGATTTCTATTTGAAATGCCTTTCTCTTATTTCCAGTCATGTAAACTCTTTCTCATCCCATGTGGTAAACACACGCTCCTCTTGTACAACCTTCATTGTCACACCAGGCAAAAATTAGTCCTTCGTTCTAAGATTCTGCAGCACTTTGTCAATATGATAGCAGTATTCATGCTGACTTGCATGACTTTTTAATACGCCCATCTCCACCACTGGCCTGGGAAGTAGCATATTCTTACTTATACCTACCCCACCACTAGCATGGTGGCACAAAATAGATGTTGAAGAAGTCTTTGTTTAATGAAGGAATGACTGACTGAATATTAAAGCTCCCCTTTGGAATCCACCTGTGTGACTCGGTCAATAGTCTAATTTATGTAGGATGGGAAAAAATAATGGAATCAAAAGCTTACATATTAATCATCTATAATCTAGGGTAGTACTAAGTGAAAACAATGGGGACTGATATGTTCCTGGCCCAGGCATATATGATAGTTTCTAATTTATGCAGACATGGTCTTAATTTTAATGCCTCTTAAACCTTAAGTATGTTAATAAGATTGACCTAGGCAACTGAGATTAGCAAAGAAAGGAACTGAAGTTCATAAATTTACTCTGGGAGAAAATACGTTGGAAGGAGCCCAGACCCACTGCATCTCTCTGCTACCTGGCAGGAGAATTGCATCCTTACATTCCTGGGTTTTAGAACCCTGCTTGGAGCCAACACAATGTAGAGTTTTCTCTGTGCCAGTAGAGGGCAGCACACACTTCATTAACCAGGGAAGCACAGCCGTGCTGATTTGTGCTTCAGCAGCCTGGGCACGGGATAAGAGCACTGGGAACAAAGATCCCAGGATTCTTCAACAAAAAGCCTCTTGAAAAAGTTTTTGGTCTTTTTAAAAACTTTTTGGGCTAACATCATCACAAATTTCAAACTGATCACATTTATGCTTTGAGAGACAATGTGGCAAAGTGGAAAGAACATAGGCTGTGCGCGGTAGGTTTATAAATCTGGAATCCACCTGTGTGACTCGGTCAAGATACTTAATCTCTCCAACCCTCCTTTTTCCTTATCTTTAAAGCACAGATAATAAGATATATATCAAGTGGTTAATGTAAAATCAAATACAAATACAGGTATTTGCTTGATGCTTTGTAGCTGCTTTCTCCCCTTCCCTTTTCCTTCCCATGTGGAAGAAACAAAACAGTATCCACAAATGCCTATCACATGAAAGTCTCTGAAGAGTTGCCAAGGCAGAACCACAAAGTGGCTGGTCAGAACAGCCTTGGATATAGTTACCAAGTGAGCCCAATTTCTCCATCAGAAGCCGGGGCAAGGGCTCTGGAGAAGGTTGGAAGCACCTTGTCAAGAAACTCCCAGGAGTGGGGTTGGCTGGGGGAAGGTGGGACATGGGAGTGCCTGAGGCATCTCACAGCTCAGTCCAGCCCCTAAAATGAGAAAGAAGATACATTCACGTGAAGCCCATGCGTGGTCCCATCTTAGGACAATTTGCTTTAATTTGTTGCAAATCAAACTTGGAAGTTGCAGGGCGCAGCAGAAAGCTGTGAAAATTGTGATGGCAAGTGACCCAGCAGCTGGGAGGGCCGCACTGGAGATGTAGCAAAAGCAGTAGGTCTGGGCGCAAGTTGTGGAGGGTTGAGACTTCTACAGCCTGGAGACGTCCCAGAGGGTTACTGAGGGCGTGGGGGTTTCTGTAATCAAGCTGCAAGGAGCTCTGCAAAGAACAAATCAGTTTACTTCTCACCCCCCTTCAAAGTAACTTCCTTAAGCCTGACACTGGAAAACACCGGTTACTTCTCTTTGGACCTGTTTTCTCACCTGGAAACAGTAATATTTCACAGCTATCTTCTGAGGATGAGTCCTAATATAGTTCTCCCGATCTAGTAGGAACTCAAGAGCTTGAGTTGGAAATGTTAGCCTTCATCTTCCATACACGTGAACACGCACCTCTCAAGACATTTTGTAATATTATTTATCCTAGTATGCTTTCAATTTTTTTTTTTTAAATGAATATTTTGTCACCACCATGAGCATAATACTGTCTTATGTACTTGAAATCAAAGTATATTCTTTCAGTCTTATTCAAGCTAAAGTCGCATCGATTTTTATTACTCAAAATTGTTTTTTAATTTTATGTTGCTTTTAAGTTAAAGAATCCAACTTTATTCCTAGTATATTAACACAGATATGCCTAGTAGTGGGAATTTGTACTTTAATATGATAAATTGTACTAATGGATTTTCCACATACTTCACTTGCTTATGGTGCATTATATTTAATGCAGTGATGGCTTATTTGCTATTACTTCACTTATGATTTGTGCATTAATAGAGATAATTGAGACTTTTGTTGCTTTCCTTTTTTGTACCATCTTTCTCAAATTTTGGTATCCATGTATACTTCTCTACAACCCGAATTTTAAATGCTCCCTGTTTTCTCTACTCTCTATAATTATTTAAATAGTTTTGAACTTACCGGATTTTGAGGACTTTTGGTAGTTTTTCCCTGGGAAACTGAGTATGATAACTTTATGACAGGTTGCTCTTTGACAATTCTATTTCTTCGGTTAAAATTGGTTTATTGAGAACTTCTATCTCTACTGGAGTCAATTTTGGTAAATGGACTTTCACAAAGTTATTCATTTAATCCAGGTTTTCACATTTAACTTCAGAGAGTGTACAAAACTACATAGTATGATTATTTTTATTTTCTTTCTTATATTTTTATTCCCTTTGTCATTTTTTATTTTGTGTATATGTGCTTCCACCACTACCCCTTTTAAATATTAGGGTAGTTAGCAGTTTGTGTTTTTGTTTATTATTTTCAAAGACCCATTTGTTGTTTGTTTATTCCATTATTTTACTGTTTTCTTATTCATTAATTTCTGATTTTATTTTTATTAATTCCTCCCTTTGCTTCCCTTTGGTTTACTTTTTATTTTTTTTTCTACTTTTCTGAGTCATGTTAATTCCTTTATTTTTATTTTTGACATTTTTATTGATATATGTGTTTAATGATATAAATTTTACACTGAGAATCTTGCAGTAGCCATAGATTCTGATAAGTTGTGTTTTTATTATTTTCATGAAATGCAACAATTTTGAAATTATTTCCCCTTTGCCTCAGATCTCGATTCCCCTTTGAAAATAGCATTTAAAATTTTTTTTCCCAGATGTAGGGCCTTTTTCACACTTTTTAAATTACTTTCTAGTTTTATTGCAATGTGGTCAGAGAATATTGTTTGTATTCTATCTATATTTTAGAATTATGAGTTTTTCTACAATTATGGTCAGTTTATGAGAATGTTCCATGTTCTTTGGGAACAAAAACTTGTACACTCTGTTGCAGAGGTGTAGAATTCCATATGGAGCTATAAACCTACCCTATTGATTTTGTTGTTTAGTTCTTCTCTAGCTTCATTAATTTTTTGTCAACTTGATCTGTCTTAGATTGTGAGACACATATTAAAGTATCATAATTAGTGTTGGTTTCAATTATTTTTCCTTGCAGTCCCTCATGGATTTTCCTTGGAAAAATGTCTTTGCTGAAGGTTTGGGTACACTTTTATAATAACTATTAAATAATTTTATGAGTTATAGTCTTTAGCATTATAAAGTTTCCTTCCTTTTAATACTTAAGATGTTTTTGCCTGAATTCTACCTTACCTAATGTCAATATTGCTGTCCTTCTTTCTTTTTTGCTTGCATGTGCATTTGAAAAAAAGTTTTTTCCAAATTCTTTTGTTTTAAGTGTTTCTCTTGCACATAGCACACAGTTGAATTTTCTTTTGTTAGTCAACCTAAAAACCTTTTTCTCTTAATGGGTGAGTTACACCCATTGGCATTCTTTTGTTATGACCAATATGTTTGGTATTATTTTTTACACATGGTACATTTTATTTGTTTACCTTCTTTTTAAATTTTTATTTTACAATTTTGTGTTTCTGTTCTCCTTGCTTTCTCTATATAATTCCTTTATAAATTGCTTATAGTCTTCTCTTTTGTAGATGGTGACTATTGGTTCCCTAATATGAGCAAAACTGAAGTTACTTAGTAATCTTTTCTCAAGTGCCTCTCCTTCTTTCTCAGTATATAACTTAAGATAATATCTTTTTGCTCCTAGTTAATAATTATGAAGCAATCAGCAAGCATATTCTACTTTCCATGTTGTACCTCCCCCATCCCCCTGCTGCATTTTTTATGTTCATAACTATAAGTTTTTGGTCTTTATATCTCGATTCTCTATATAAAATCCTTAGTTCACATTTTCTTTGCTTGAGAATTTTAAATATATTTCTCCATTATAATCTGGCATAAATTGATGCTATTAAAAATTGTGATGCCAGAACTTTCGGGGAAGATGGCAGAGTAAGGAGCTCCAGGACTCAGTCCTTCCACCAGAACAACTATTAAGCAGGTAGGGACTGTCTGAAACAACTGTTTTGAAACACCAGAGACCAGATAATACTGTACAGCATCCAGGAAAGAGCAGGAGGAAGAAGCTGATAAATTATGGTAAAGAACTGTAAATTGCTTTCTCTGTATGGTGGCCACTGGTCCCCATCCCCTACTCTCATAGCAGACTGCCACGGGGTCCAGCCCCTGGCTAGCTGCTTCTGACAGAAAAGGATGTAAAAAATCCTTTTCCCCCAAAACAAGTGTGTGCATGGCCAATCACTGATCTTGGCTTTTGATTAGTGAATTTGGATTGCTGGGTCCAGCTGTGAGGGCAGTTATTGTTTCAACCCACCCTGGACAAAGGCAGTGGCAGCCATTGTATCAACCCTCCCCAGCCATTGTTTTAATCCTCCCCAGACAGAGGCAGAGGTAGTAGAGGAAGATACAGGGCTTCCTCATTGCTGTGGGGGAAATTTAGTTGAAGGGCTGAATTTGCTGGTTAGGACAGGAAAGCTGATATTTGGGAACTATCAGAGATGTTTTTGGCAACCTTTCTGACCCACTCCACAGGGCACTTTGGAGTTGGTCTGCTCCCTCTTTGTGGGGCCCTGGCCTTGTTTTGGCTGGGAAAGACCAACTTGGGAAAGCCCTTCCCCAGGTCACCCTCCTCCCAGAGTTTGTCCTCCAGTCAAAAGCAGTATGAGACAATGAAAGGAGTATAAAAAACTATAGAAGTGGACCATCTGGGACAAAGGCCTGATGACTTCAGATACCTGGGAGACAGGGAGGTCTGTCTCTCATGAAATAGAGGGAACAACCAAACTCCTGTAAATAAGGGAACTCCAAAAACAATTAATAAGCAAAAGCCTAGGACAAGACAGAACCAAGTACATGGGAAAACCCTGCACAGTGCATTTGTCTTGGGCAGACCTTCTTGATAGAAGGGCTGATGCTCAATAAAATCTCTGTCTTATTACTAGCTGGCAACAAAACCAGAAAACAAACATCCCAGGGAATAAATCCCAGAGTTAACATTTTAAAATATTAATATGTAAAATATGCAATAAAAGGGTACAAGACAAACAAAGAAACAAGAAGTGATGGTCCATCCAAAGGAAGGGGATAAAAATGCAGAAAATATCAATGAAGAAGATGAGAATGTGGACAAATGAACAAAGCTTTAAAAAATGATCTTAAAAATGTTTAAAGAGATGAAGGAAAGTACAGAGAAAGAACTACAGGATATCAGGGAAACAATTAAAGAACAATATGAGTCTAAGCAGGAGATAGAAGTTTAAAAAGAAGAACTAAATCAAATAGAACTACTGGAGTTGGAAAGCACAATAACTGAAATGAAAAGTGCCCAAGAGAGTTTCAAGAGCAGAATGAAGTGGGCAGAAGAAAGAATTAGTGAACTTTAAGACAAGACACTTGAAATGAGTCAGGCTGAGGAGCGGAAAGAAAAAAAATACTAAAATTGAAAAGATCCTAAGATAGCTAAGGGACACCATCAAGTGCACCAATATATGCATTATATCCAGAAGGACAGGAAAGAGAGAAAGGGGCAGTAGGAGTGGTAAAGAAATAATGACAAAGAACTACCCAAACTTAGCAAAAGACATGAAAATGCACATCTAAAAAGCTCAGAGAACACCAAACAGGATAAACATGAAGAAAAATATACCCTGTTATATTGATTACACTATCAAGTGCAAAAGACAAGGAGAGTGTTCTGAAAGCTGCAAAAGAAAAGCAACATGTTACATACAAGTAATCCTAGTACTGAGTGCCAACTTCTCATCAGTAACTATGGAGCAAGAAGACAGTGGGTTGAAATACTTAATGTGCTGAGGAAAACAACAGCAGCCAAGAATTTTACATCTGGCAAGACTGTCTTTCAAAAATGAAGGAGAGAATAAGACACAATCAGATAAACAAAAGCTGAGAGAGTACATCACCACTAAACTTGCCCAAAAGCAATGCTAAAGGGAGTTCTTCAGAATGAAATGAAAGAACACTAGACAGTGGTTCAAAGAGCACCATGAAGAAATAAAGACCTCCGGTAAAGGTCATTTGGGTAATTATAAATAACAGTATTATTGTATTGTATTGTTTGGTATGCAACTCTACTTCTTTCTACAGGTGCTAAAATGCAAATGCATAAAAAAGTAATGGTAAACCTAGGTTTTTGGACATACAATGTACAAAGATACAAGTGGTAACAAGTACAAAAAACATGGGGGCGGGGACAGAGGGGCATAGGAAAAGTATATGTGCATGCTACTGAAGTTAAGTTGGTATCAAACCAAATTTAATTGTTATATATTTAGGATGTTAAATTTTAACCCTTTGGTAACCACAAGGAAAATAGATGAAAAATACATCCCAATAGAAATATGAAGGGACTCAATTTGCTGCAATACAAAAAAGCAATTGCATGTAAAAGTAGGCTTTAACAACGGAAGAGAGCAATAAAAAGAGCATATGACTTACAAAGACTAAATAGCAAAATGGCAGGAAAAAAAGACCTGTGTTATCAGTAGTAACTTTAAATGTAAAGGAAGTAAACTCTCCAGTCAAAAGGCAGAGATTGGCAGAATGAATAAAAAAATATGATCTATATGCTTTCTGCAAGAGATTCACCTTAAAGTCAAAGATACAGGTAGGTTGATGGTGAAAAAGAATTGGAAAAAATATATCATGCAAGCAGTAATAAAAAAAAAGAGCTGGGATGGCTATACTAATATTGGGTAAAAGAGACTTGAGGTCAAAAACAGTTACAAGGGACAAAGATGGTCACTGCATACTGATAAAGGGGACAATTGAACAGGAAGATGTTAAAATTATAAATGTATATGTACCTAACATCAGAGTCTCAAAGTATATGAAGCAAATATTAATGGATTTAAAGGAAGAAATGGATGGCTCTACATTAATAATAGGAGACTTTAACAAACCACTCCCAATAATGGATAGAACATCCATTCTAGTCAGATCAATAAGGAAGTCCAGGACTTGAATGATACACTAAACTGACTAGACCTAATAGACATATATAGAGCAGAGCAACCAACAAAAACAGCATACACATTTTTCTTAAGTGCACATGGATAATTCTCCAGGATAGACCATATATAGGGTCACAAAACAAGTCTCAATAAATTCAAAAATATTGAAATCATGCAAAGTATATTCTCTGACCACAGTGGAATGAAGCTAGAAATCCATAACAGAGGGAGTAAGGGAAAATTCACAAATATTTGGAAATTAAACAACATACTCTTAAGCAACCAATGGGCTAAAGAAGAAATCAGAAGCAAAACTGGGAGATATCTTGAGGCAAAAAAAATGAAAATACAACGTACCAAAACTTATGGGATGGAGCGAAGTCAAGGCTGAGAGGGAAATTTATAGCTCTAAATGTTTACATTAAAAAAGAAGAAAGAAAGACTTCAAAGCAGGGACCTAACCTCAAAACTGGAAGAACTAGAAAAAGAAGAGCAAATTAAACCCAAAGAAAGCAGAAGGAAGGAAATGACAACAATTAGAGTGGAAATAAATGGAAAAAAAGCACAAAAAAATAGAATCAACAAAACCAAAAGGTGGTTCTTTGAAAAGTTCAACAAAATCCAGAAACCTTTAGCTAGACTGACAAAGAAAAAAAGAGAGAGGATACAAATAACAAAAAATCAGAAATGAAAAGGGGACCTTACTACTGACCCTGCTGAAATAAAAAAGGACTATAAGTGAAACACATGAACTACCTACATTGACTTAAGAAGAAACAGAAGATCTCAACAAACCAATTACTAGTAGAGAGATTGAATCAGTAATCAAAAACCTCCCAACAAAGAAAAGCACAGGACAAGATGGTTTCACAGGGGAATTCTACCAAACACTCCAAGAATACTTAATTCTAATTCTGCTCAGACTCCTCCAAAAAAATTGAAGCGGAGGGAACACTCCCTAACTCACTGACCTACAAGGCTAACATCACCTTCATACCAAAACCAGATAAATCTACCACAAGAAAAGAAAACTTCAGACCAATACCTGTTATGAATACAGATGCAAAAATCCTCAATCAAATACTAGCAAGCCAAATCCAAAAACATATTAAAAGAATTATGCCCCATGATCAAGTGGGATTTATCTCTGATATGCAAGGTTTGTTCAGCACAAGAAAATTAATTAATATAATACACATTAAAAGAATAAAGGAAAAAACCACATGATCTTCTCAGTCGGTATAGAATAGGCATTTGACAAAATACAGCACACTTTCTTGATTTAAAAAAAAACACTTAGAACACTAGGAGTAGAAGGAAACGTCCTCAATATGATATAGGGCATATAGAAAAGCTCACAGTTAACATCCTACTAAATGGTCAAAGATTGAAAGCTTTCCCTCTAAGATTAGGAACAAGATAAGGATGCCCACTGTCACCTCTGTTATTCAATATTGTACTGGAAGTTTCTGTCAGAACAATTAGGCAAGAAAAAATAAATAAAAAGCATGCAAATTGGAAAGGAAGAAGTAAAACTTTCCCTTTTGCAGATGATATGACTATTACCAAAATCCTGAAAAATCTACAACAAAGCTCTTTAGAGTGAATAAATGGATTCAGCAAAGTGGTGGGGGTACAAGATCAATAACCCCAAATCAATAGTGTTTCTATACATAAGTTATGAGCAATCAGAAGAAGAAATCAAGAAAAAAAAATCAATTCACAATAGCAACTAAAAGAATCAAATATCTAGGAATAAATCTAATCAAGGATGTAAAGGACATACAAAGAAAACTACAAAACTTTGCTAAAAGAAATTAAAGAAGACTTAAATAAATGGAAGTATATTCCGTGTTCATGAATTGGAAGACTAAATAGCATGAAGCTATCAATACTATCCATAGTAATTTATAGATTCAATGTAATCCCAATCAAAATCCTCATGATCGTCTTTGCAGAAATGGAAAAGTGAATCATCAAATTTATATGGAAGGGTAAGGGGCCCCAAATAGCTCAAGCCGTCTTGAAAAAGAAGAATGAAATTGGGGAACTCACACTTTCAAATCTAAAGACTTATTACAAAGCTACAGTAAAAAAAAAAAAAAAAAAAAAAAAAAAGAAAGAAAGAAAGAAAAAGGAGAATCCCACACACCATTTCAAAATCAGCTCAAAATGGATCAAAATCCTAAACAGAAGAGCTAGAAATATAAAACTCTTAAAAGAAAACAGGGAAGTATCTTCAGAACTTGTGTCAGGCTATGTTTTCTTAGACTTTATACCCAACAAAAGAAAAAATAGGTAAATGGGAACTCATAAAAATATATATTCCTCAGAGGACTTTATCATGAAATTAAAAAGACAAATACATAATGGGAGAAAATATTTGGAAACCATATATCCAATTAAAAATTAATATCCAGTATATATAAAGAAAGCCTTCAATTTAACAACAAAAAGATAAACAGTCCGATTTAAAAATAGGCAAAAGACTTGAACAGACATCACTCTAAAGAAGATATACAAATGGCCAGAAAGTACATGAAAAGATGTAAAACATCATTAGCCAGCAAGGAAATGCAAATCAAAACCACAATGAGATACCATTTCACACCCATTAGAATGTCTGCTATTTTAAAAAAAGAAAATAGAAGTGTTAGAGAGGATGTAGAGAAATAGGAACACTCATTCTTTGCTGCTAACAATGTAAAATGGTGCAGCTGCTGTGGAAGAGAGTTTAGCCGTTCCTCAGAAAGCTAAGCATAGAACTACCATATGACCTGGCAATCCCACTACTAGGTATAAAGCCAAAAGAATTCAAAGCAGAGACTCGAAAAGATATTTGCACACCAATGTTCATAGTGGCATTATTCACAATTGCCAAAAGAGGGAAGCAACCCAAGAGTCCATCTACTGAAGAATGGATAAATAAAATGTGGTATAATACATACAATGGAATATTATTCAGCCATAAAAAGAAATGAAGTCCTGATACATGCAACAACATGGCTGAACCCCGAAAACATCATGTTGAGTAAAATAAGCCATACACAAAAGGACAACTATTGTATGAGTTTACTAATTTGAAAGAATTAGAATAAGCAAACTCATAGAGTCAGAATCTAGAATATAGGTTACCAGGGGACAGGGTGGGGATAGGGAATGGGAGGTTAAAGCTTAAAATATACAGGTATCTTATTTGGAAAGATGGAAATGTTTTGGTAATGGAGGGTGGTGATGGTAGCACAACATTGTGAATGCAATTAATAGCACTGAAATATATACATCTTAAATATGATTAAACTGGGGAAATGTTAGATTGTATAGATGAAAGCAGAACAAAACTTTTTTTAAAATCCTTGCATCTACACTGCACAAACAGTGAATCCTAAGTTAAACCATGGACTTTCATTAATAGTACAGTTATAAAAATGTGCTACCATCAATTGTAACAAATGTTCCATACCAATGCAAGGTGTTGGTGGTGGGGTGGTATATGGGAATCCCATGTTTTGTGTATGATTGTTCTGTAAACACACAGCTTCTCTAATAAAGGGGAAAAAATGGAAAAAATTGTGATGCCAATATGGTTTTCTTTTCCTCATAAATGACTCAGCCTTTGTTTTGTTGTCCTGTTTTGTCTTTCCCTTTTGTTTTCTACATCCTTGTCTTTTCATATCCTCCAGTTGTCTAACTCATCTCATTTATGAGCTTTCTATCCCAATCTATGCCGTTCTGATGTGGCTTCCATTATATTCTCAATTTCTTTCAGCTCATTTTAAAATATAAAGTTTCCTCCTGCTTTATGGCTCTACTTTCTAGTGTGCCTTATATTTCTTTCAGTATGTTTTTTGGTTGTTTTCTTCTTTCTTCTAACAATCTTTTTGCAGGGGTCAGGTCAGGACAACAGAGCTCACCCTAATTAGTCCAATAGAAGACAATCAATATGAGAAACTTGTTGCAAATATTTTGAAAAAAGTTAAAACACCATAGAATGAGTCAACCTAGAAATGAGCAACTTCAAGGTCTTACTAACACCCTGAGGGCTGGAGAGACTAAACTGGGAGTCAGAGTTACCAAGTCTATGAACCAGGCTGCCCAAAGAGAGCAGGACAATGTCAAGGGGCTTCCTGATGGGAGCTGCAATTGCAAGGCAATTCTTAGCGGGATATTATATTGTTTTCATGTATAAAGGAAAACCTATACTTTTTTTAAATGCATCAAGAATCTTTGTTATGATGATCATCTAGCTCTTACATGCAGGTGCTTTCATTCTTCCCTCCTGCAATTTAATTAATGTAAATTTTAAAAATTTATTTTAAAGACTGAGTTTGTGGTTTTTTCTGCAAGACCCTCAAATATTTTCTTCCTCCTGCTTTCCATATTTCAGAGAATAGTATTAAAAGAACCCCCCCTTTTCTAACTATTGATATATTATGATAATTTAAATGTCTGATTGCTTCATCAAGGGGTGAAGCTCAGTTGCGCCTTGTTGAGTTTATGATGCATTTGACATAGAGATGTCTAGTTACCAATTAAATTTGTAGGTTCTTGGTTTCAGGAGAGAGGTCTAAATGGAGATATAGACGAGGAGTCATCAGCATATCAGAAATGACTAAGGTCATGACAGAGGAATGAAGCCAGACAGACTACATGTGGAGGTAAGAAGGAAAAAGAACCTAGAACAGATGGCAACCCCATTTCTTCAGGGCTTACTGACAGTTTAGGTGTCCCTAAACTTGTCCATAAGACGCTTCTTTGGAACTAATGTCTAATTATGTGACTTCTGTTCTCATCTCATAGTCAATTTATGGAGATCATTTAGAGATATATTTAATAACACAAAGGAGTGAATCTAAAGTGAGAATTTCAGGTACCACTGAAGGTCAATTAAAGAGATATTTACAGTGGAGGTGGAAAGAATTTATGACCTGCTCCTAGAATCACATCATATGAGTAGCCACCTTTACCTGTAAGAAGAAATAGACCTGAGATCGCCAAATAATCTTGCAAAGCTTGAAGTATATGTTGTTGCAAGAAACAAAAAGAAAGACTGAAGGACAAAATTCCCAGCTACAAAAGAGCTCTATGATTATTCTCAAGTGGGTTAAATCCCAGCATGATCTCTGGTATTTGGAGAATGTTAGTTTTAACAATAACATGACTACTCTCAGCAGCTTTGAACGGATATTCCAGGGAATAATGGGTGGTGCAACAAATTCCCAATAGAATGGGCATCCGAAGTCCAACTGTCAACACAGGAAGGCACTGGTCTGGCCAAAGCATAGGGATGATCTCTATGAAATAAAAAAATATGCCTAGGCCAGTTATATGTCTTACTCTCTCTTAGATACCCTATAACTTTGACATTCTAGATCTCTAATTTTCTAGCATTGTAATCTTGGTTGACTCACTTTCTCTCTGTAAACCCTGGCTGAAGAAAAGAAAAGGTTCATCTAGAAAAATAGTTCTCAGCCTCATATTGTGAGCATGCAGATAGATGAGAGAAAATGGTTCCGGGCGTGGGCATTTAGTGAGTGCATTGTGAATTGCACAGAACTCACAGACTATATCATCTATGCAGCCAGCTCAAGTGAGGGACATGAGTATGTAGCTCAGGCAAATGCTACCTGCGGGGTATCTTGCTATAGGGCAAAAAATGGTTGAAAAACCACTGGTGCAGTCAATCTCTACTCTAATTGGAATAAGAACCAGCTATAAACTAATGACCTCTCAGTCTGTGCACGACTATCACGAGCATTTATGAGACAGGGAGCAAAAGCAAACACTGTCCTAATGATCTCTGCAGGGTCAACTGGCAGGACCATGTTGATCAGAGGCCAAGATCAAAAAGTGAAATCGATTTAGTCATTAAGTTTCTCTTGGTTTTCCAGTCTGACTCATTTTAATCCTCTTCTCTTTTTCAGGTGCTTAATTGTCCCTGTAGAGCCACTGCCTTTGCTAAAAATTAAATTACTATTAATGTTTATTTCTAAACAAAATTTGAGGTGAAATGCCATGTGCTGTCCTCTTAAGATTATTGAAATAATGGGCAACCATTAGTCATTTTGAGAAGTTTTACCAGAAATTGTGATGATTTTCCTAAGTGATTTTATCTCTCTTATTTAGCTCTATATGAACAATATCACCCATTTTATTTATTCAGCACATAGTTATTGTTCCTAGTAGATACCTGCCACTCATTTAGGTTTAAGAAAACTCTCAGCTAATAAAAACAGATAAAGTCCTAGCCCTCACTGGAGCTTGCATTATAATGCTGTAAGTTGGACTTAAATACATGTTTCTAGGGTAATACATGCTGTAAAGTAAGATAAGGAGATATAGAGTGATGAGGGGCATTATTTACATGAAGTTATCCAGGAAGATTTTTATGATTAATTGATATCTGAGCAGAGACCTGAAGGAAGTGAAGGAATAAGGAATCAGGATATGAGGGAAAATGTATCTAGACAAAGAAAGAAAGTAAAAAGGCTCTGATACTACAATGTACTCATTGTGTATAACACAGCAAGGTAGCCAGTGCGGTCAGAACTGAGCAAGTGAGGGAAGGATGGTAGGAGATGATCGTGGTCTGAGGGTGCAGAGAAGCAGGACCAAAGAAGACTTCTGGGATAAAGATAAGGACCTGGAGATTTGCTCTGAGTGAGATGAGGAGGCACTGGAGGGTTTTGAACAGAGGAATGGCCTGATCTCACTTGAAAGGTCACTCTGGCTGTTAGGTTGAGAAAAGACCAAGGACAAAGGTTGAAGCAGAGAGATGAGTTAGGATGGTATAAATGTGAGAACAATTGGCTTGGATTAGGAAAGTCACAGTGAAGGGGTGAGAGGTAATCTCATCTGATGTGAGTTGTGAGCAAAACAAGTCAAAACTGCCTCTGCGGTTTTGGGCCTGAGCACTGTTAGAATGGAGTTATCTGAAATAGAAAGATTAAATGTAGAGTAGGTTTGATAGCAATGGAGAGGAAAGCTCAAGTTTCAGCATGGAAAACACCAAATGATATCCAAGTGAAATATCAAGTAGGCAAATGTTCAAATGTGTCTGGAAGTCAGGAATAAGGTCAGGGCCAGAGATATAAATTTTGGATTAATCAGTTTACAGATGGAAATTATTGCCATGGGAATAGATGGGATCATCTAAGGACCAAGTGTAGTCAGAAATGAGGTGGAGGCCTGAGGCCTAGGGCATCCCAGGTTTGGGATCTGGAGGATAAGACAGACCAGCAAAAGATCTTGGGAAGGAAAGCAGGACAATCAAGAGAGAATGGTATATTTGAGTCCAAGTGAAGAAAGTGTTTCAAAAACAGATTATATTTTTTGGATGATGTCAATAGGGTAAGATGAGAACCAAAATGGCTTTGAAATGGCAGCAAGGAAGTCAAACTTGAGGTTGACAGTACAGGCTTCAGTGGATTGCTAGAGATGAAAAACTGATTAGAATGAAATAAAAAAAAAAATGGAGCAGAGAAAATAGGGGTCTTGAGTAGAGACAATTCTTTGAATAAGTTCTTCTGAAAAGGGGAATGAAAAACAGGGTGGTAGTTCTTAGGGGACATGGAACAAAGGAGATTTTTTTAAGTTGGAGTATTTCAGCATGTTTATATGCTGGTAGGAATTATCCAGTAGAAAGAGAACAATTTATGACATGGATGAGAGAAGGATCACCTGCAGGACTGTTGCTCTTGAGTAGCTGAGAGGAGATGGCTCCTAATGTCTCAAAGGACCTGAAGAGTGCATGTAAAGTTTGTCAAAGCCTATAAAATTATGTGCGGCAAAGTGTAAACTCTAATGTAAACTATAGTGCTTGGCTAGTACAATGCTTCAATATGTGTTCATCAATTGTAACAAACGTACCACACTAATGAAAGATGTTGTTAATGTGGGAACATGTGGGAGGGGGAGAAGATGGGGTATGTGGGAATCCTATATATATATATATATTTTTTTTTTTT
>JAQZBX010029558.1:0-27214 GCA_029593785.1 Cabassous unicinctus | reverse complement strand
AAAAAAAAAAAAAAAAAAAAAGATTATTAAACTAAATTTCTGAAATAGAAGCTTCTCTGACAAGTGTGGTCCTCTGTATCAGGACTGTGTGGGCTCCATGTCAGGTAAATCAGCTGCCTCCCCAAAGGGCTTGTGAGAAAAACACGGACCAGTTGTCATTCTCTGCTCCAAAGTATCAGCTGCAAGACTGTCCACTGCAGAGGATCTACATGTAAATTTGTCTAGCCAAGAAAATCCATCAGGATTTTTCACTTGCCTGACTTCTGTAGGGTTTCTTTATCCATCCTCCCTCTCTCCTTCCCTCTTTCCCTTCCTCCCTCCCTCCTTTCCTTCCTTCCTTCCTTCCTTCCTTCCTTCCTCCCTTCCTTCCTTCCTTCCTCCCTCCTTTCCTTCCTTCCTTCCTTCTTTCCTTCCTCCCTTCCTTCCTTCCATTTTTAATTTATTTTTCATTATTTTCCCTTCTTAAATACTGCTTTAGTTTCTTTTTATATCACAATATTTCTGAGATATTCTGTTTTACAACAGCATCTTCTTTCAACTTCTTGCCTAAACTGTTTTTCTTTTTTTCAGCTTAAAAGAAATTATTTTTCTTGGTTTAATTCCTATCTCTTTAATATTTAAGATTTTCTTGAGTATCGTTAAAAGTTTTCCAATTCCTTCACTACTTTAAACAATTAAAACATAATTCCTATGTTTTGTACCCCTTTAATGATTTGTTTAGAAATATTTGACCAGGATTCCTTTTATATTTTTGTTAAACCAGTGAATTCAATAAAGTTTTCCATCTTTATTGACTTTACAGAAAACTTTTCTGGTGCAAAAACCATATATGCATGTGCTGTGATCTTCTGGCCATGAGCAATGGGAATTAGTTTCTCTTTCCAGAGAATTTGGGATTTTTATATTGAGAGAGGGTTTTATTGAACCATGACATACCCTAAATGCAAATAGTCAGAAAAAACTTTCAAGTTCTTTGAAGCATATTATCTTTATTCATTTTACTTAACGCTCTATTGATTTTTAATTAATACAGTTTTCAACATATGGCGTATTATCACCCACGTTGAATTGAAGGCAACAAGCAAAACATCCAAAAACAGTACAATTGTAATCTCAAAAGTAACAACCAAACAGATCATCACAATAACTTACTTGAGCAACCTTTGCTTTATTAAAATATTATATTGTCATATATATAGCCTAAATTAAAATGGAAGGCTTGGGAGTTTTAATAGTCAAATTTCTTCAGTAGAAAATATGAAAATATCTGGATTGGCTCAACTCTCTTGACATCTTGCTGTTTATGTGGGAGATTGATGACAGATTTCTTCGTGGTAAATTTATATTAGGAATTTTCTCTCTAGCTTTTCTGCTCCTTAAATCTTTGCTGCTGTTGTTTTACATGTGGGTGTAACTACTTTTAATTGAATGTTAGATGTAAGTCTTTCTCTTCACCCTACTACTACTCCAACCTTTCCCCCCTCTCTGGTCTCCGAATTCAATTCTCCTTGACCTCAGTTGATTCCCAGTTAATTCAGAGTGAAGCTCAATAATCTTGTGATGGCCGTCAAGTCCCTCCCTGCCCTTTCTGCCAGCCTTCCCCAACTCCAGCATCCCATATTCATCCCACAGCTCATAATGTCCCAGCCCCTTTGGCCTCATTTTTCTTCTCAGGCTCAAACAGGCAACATCCTGCCTGAGAACTTTTTTCCTAGCTGTTCCATCTGCCTTGAATGCCCTATGACCAAAGACCTGCTTAACTAATCCTCACCTGCCTCAGAGCCTGAATGACATCTGACCACCTTAACTAATATTTTAACTTCCATTGCCTTCTGTCTCTACTTTTTCTTCCTTACATACCATTTCATAGAGTGTAGTGATATTTTCTCAGAAGTGTGTAGTGATTGATAATTTACATTTACTTCTTTAATATTTTATAGTTTCTATATTTGCAGTTTAGCATATGCCACTTTTATTTTCATTTGCAATTATGATAGCAAATGATGTTAAAGAGAGGAGCAGATGATTCTTCCATAACTAGTAAAAACAACCAAGCAAACAAACAAACCTTATGCAATTGGGATATTTATTGCAGCATTTGGATTTTTACTTCTTTTCTTGTTCCTGTTCATGCCACTTAAAGAAAAAAAACTGTTGGTTTTGTAAAATTCTCACTCACTATATTTGAGTACAAGAATAAAACAATCTCTCATTCATTCACTTATAGATGAAATATGACTTTCAGAAGTTACCACCATATCCAAGACATCAAGATATGTAGTTTTGTGTCTTATTTACTGAACAGATTCTAAGAGGAATGAAATTGCAGTTTGAATGCTTTTAACCTGAAAATCTAAATCTGAATTGACACACTGCATTATCACCTATAGGATAGGTAGGTATCAAATGTCATAGTGATTAAAAGAATCTCTAGAGGGTATCATTTGTTTATTAAGGATTAGAAATGCAGTCCCTGTTGGAAAATAGATTGTGAAGTCATTGATATGTTAATTAAAACTTGTGCCAACATTGTATTTCAACTTAATGTCAAGGAAATTCTTCAAAAATATAACTCTTGTCAATTAGTAGAGAGTTTTGCCACTGTAAACATTGATATATAACCATAAAAGAATGAGTATTTCAAATATGATATGATAATTATGAGTGCTTGCTTTTAATATCTAGCCATTTCATATACCTCTATTAAAACAATAAATTAAGTTTCTTTAGGACATTTTGCTAATGTAACATGACATCTGTGTCAGAAGGAAAATTGTGCATCCCTCTACCTCAAGGCAGATCCAAAGGAAATGATATTTTACTTCTTGTGGTGATTTTATGTGTTTTTTTTTTCCAGTTCATAATTGCATAAAATATCAAGAATGAAAATGCCTCTAAGTAAAATACAATACATATCAACTCAGAGAATTACATGAAAATGCTAACTTGCTGTTTTTCCAACCTGGATAATAGTTTTGCTTAAGGGTACTGAAAGCAGAAATGGTGTTGCATGTTGTCAAGAAGGCAGGACTTGTTGAAACATGCTGCCTCATAAAAAAGAAACAGAATTATCTTACTTATAAAAATAGCTGTACTGAAAGGGAAAATAGAAATCTGTAAGCTCAAATATCACAATCTTTTACCTTGGCAATTGCATTTTCAGATGCCATAAGAAAAAATATTTCAGACTTCTATCATATTGATAATAGTTTAATTTTATATTTAGGTCAGAATACTTGTACTTCTTAATTTTTCATTGCCATGAATTATAATTAATTTGTCAATGTTCTAACTTTCGAGGCAAGGAAGGAAAGGGGAATGTTCTACATTATGGACTTGAGAGAAGTAGATATTATATTAGTGGTACTTGGGAACTCCTATTTAAAGAAGTAGTTAAATAACTGGATACATGACGGGATAGGGGTGATCTAGATTCTCTCCCTGGATTGTGTGACCCAAGGTGCATCTTAATCCTCATGCTGGAGTCCTTTATAAGTGGAGTAATAAAATGTTTCAAATACAGGAAAAAAGACGCTGAGACAGAGAGGAACCCAGAAGCTGAGAGAGAAGGCCCCAGGAGCCAGAAGCTGATATCAACCGAAGATAAAAGGAGAAGCCAGTAGCAGAAAGCAATGGAGTCTAGAGGAGAAAGCATTGGACAGCAAGTCCACCGCAGTACCCCACCATGTGCTTGATTGCCCACAGCTGCAGCTCAGGGAGAAACACTTTGCTCAGTAAAGGCTTGATTTGGACATTTTTTTTCTTGGCTTTTAAACTAATAAATCTCTCCCATATCTGGTATATTGCCTTGGCAGCTTTTAACAGACTAAAACAAAATTAAAAGTGCAGGAAAAATAAATGAAGAGAAAAACTGGTAGGAAATAAAAGAAGATAAGATATGCATATGATTTGGCTTTTGATAGATAATAAGCCTCCGCAAAAGTTTGATGGGTTAAAACAATAACTATTCATTTATCTTCTAATTCTTATGGGTTGTTGTGGCTTGAAATGACCTCCTCTTGTTAGCTTAACATCTGCAGTCAGTCGACAGGTTGCCTGAGGCCAGTTGGTCTAGGATGACCTCACTCCCTTGTCAGAAGGGTAAAAGGCATGACTAGACCATGTGTCACTTATCAGCAAGCAGAATTTCCCAGTCTTTTTCATATAACAGCAGGATTACAAAAGAAGCAGGATGCTTTCAGAATCTCTGCTTACATTATGTTTGCCTCTGCTCCACTGGCCAAAGCAAGTCCAGAATCAGTGTGAAAGTCCGTACAAAAGGTTTACTTTCATTTGAATAGCATCAAATAATATGTTACATAGGAATACATTTAATAAAAACTGTGTAAATCCTCCACAACAGAAGTTACAAAACATTGCTTAGGGACACTTAAAAAGTCCAAAATAAATGGAGACATATACAATGCCTATAGTTTGAAAAGATTCAATGATATAAAATGTTAATTCTCTATAAAATTATCTTCAGAAAAATAAACCCAGCAGAGTATTATTTTGCAGAACTTGGAAGACTGTTTCTAATTTTTTAATGGAAATTCAAAGAACCTACGAAATCCAAAGCAAACTTGAAAAAGAAAAAAAAACAAACAAACACACAGTTGGACAATTTATACTATCTGACTTTACGAGTTGTCATAAATTTATACTAATCAAAAAGGTGAAGTATTACTTGAAGAGTGAAAATGGATCATTAGAACCAAAAAGAAACTACAGAAACTCTTATGTGATCATTTGTTTTTAATGAAAGTTTCAAAGCAATCCAAATGTCTTTTCAACAAATACTGCTGTAACAGCAGGATAACCATAAGGGATAAAATGAAACCTGACATCTATTTCACACCATACATACAAATTAACTCAAAATGAATCAAACTCCTAAACTTAAAAGCTAAAGCCATAATATTTTCAGAAGAATATTAGCTTAATAGGACATCTCTATAATGGGATAAGCAAGGTTTTCTTAGCAGTACACAGAGTGCAGTAAACATAAAATTTAAAAAAGGATAAATTAGACTTCATCAAAAGTAAACACTTGCTCAACAAAATACGTTAATAAAAAGAGTAGTCAAGCTACATTCTGAGAGAAAATATATGCATATCATATATCTAGAAAGGACTGTTTTACAGGCTAAACAAATTTATGATAAAAAGACAAGCACCCTCTCAAAGGGGCAAAAATTTGAACAGATACTTCATAAAAAATATTAAGCAATAGCACATGGAAAGATGCTCAACAACATTTACCAAAAAAGAAATGCAATTTAAAATTATAATAATTCATAAATTCATCAGAAATGCTAAAATTAAAAAGACTGAAAGTACCAAAGGCTGATGAGTGAGGAACAACCAGAACTCTTATCCATTATTAGTGGAAATGTACAATGATACAGAATTTTGGGGGAAGAAAGCCTGGCAGTATCTTATAAAACTATGACCCAAAATCCTTCTTCTAAGTTTAATGTCTACATGGAAACTTGTTTGAGGATGTTTATAGCAGCTTTATTTAAAATTTTAAAAAATTGGAAACTACCCTAATGTCAATAAACGGGTAAATATAGTGGAATATTAGTTGGCCATAAAAATTAACAAATTACTAATACCTAATAACATACATAAAACTCAAAAGCATCATGCTAAATTAAGAACCCTTTAAATTTGCAATTAGCATTAGATTTTCATTTCTTTTCATGTTTCAATATTTTCATACCTGATTTACTAATGGAAATTTGAGTACAGTATCACCCATGGCTTCTCTTACCATTTCAAAAATTTTCAATGATACTGGAAGAAAGAGAACCTTTTATTTTATGTGTTTGAGTATAGCTTTTCTGTGCATTAAATTTGCCATGGGAAAAAAGGTTTTATTTTATGTCACCAAAGTCCCATGTCACCCAGGTAAACTGCTGGTACACTCTCCCTTCATCCCAAAGGTATCTCAGCAGTTCGTCTGTATTTTTGTGGCACTTTATATTGCCTATTTTCTATTCAAGTGCTTATCAAGCTTCTCAGTTAAACTAAGAGTTGAAGTGCAACAACCATACTTCATTCATACTTACACTAACCTGTCCCACAGTAAGATCACTTACAAAATGATGAGTTCTTAAAAGAGATGTAACAAGTCTTATACATCTACCCTGATGCCTTAATAGTAAACATCTAATATATGCATGGATGCTGAAAGCTCATATTCATAGTAATATTTGCAATAATGATAATATTAAGTGAGAACTTTTATGTCAGAATATACAGGTCTTTTTAAATGAATAGATAATCTCTATAGCTTTTTAAGAGATGAATCTCAGATTTACAAGAATAAAATCCTGAATTAAACAATGTTTCTTTTTTTGGTATTTTAAAAATTTTATTTAAGTTTATCACACATACATAAACATACATAAACAATAAGTATATAGTAATAGCTGTGAACTTACAAAACATACATAACATCATACAAGGACATCATACCTCACCCTACCAACAATACCTTGCATTGTTGTGAAACATTTTTAACAAATGATTAAAGAGCATCCTCTAGATATTACTACAAACCAAAGTATCTTACATTTGGTGTATTTTTCCCCCAACCCACCCTATTATTATTAATATTATCATTTATATATGAACATACATAAAAAATAAGTGTATAGTAAAAGTTGTGAACTTACAAAGCAAACATGCATAACATCATACAGGGGTCCCATACATCAACCCACTACCAACACCTTACATTGTTGTGAGATATTTGTTACAAATGATGAAAGAATATCATCAAAATCGTACTACTATCTATAGTCCTTATCTTACATTTGATATATTTTCCCCAAATTCACCCTATCATTATTTTTTAAATATATTTTTATGACAGAAGTTATGAACTAATAAAACAATCGTGCACATGTGCAAGATTCCCATACAACACCCCTCTATCAACAAACCACACCATGGTGGAACATTTGTTACAGATTATGAGATGATATCGTCAGACTATTATCAGGTCCATAGCATACATTTGGCAAGCTTTTTCCATACTCTGCCATTATCAACACGGTACATCTTTGGCTTAGATACATGAATATTACATTATTACTGTTAACCAAAGTCAATACGCCACTCCAGTTGTATTTTTCCCATGCTTCTCCACATTCCCACCACCCTGCAATAGTGATGTACATCTGCTCTAGCTCACAGAGGACACTCTTGCATTTGTACCATCAACCATTCTCATCTACCTCTGGCTTAACCTTGTTATTCAGTCCTTAGATTATTCTCTAGCTTTCTTTCAATTGGTATTTACATCCCTAGACTTTTCAGCCACATTCCAATTAATAAACCAGCTGTTACTCACTATAATGTGTTACCATCAACTCTATACATTTCCACACTTTATAATAAAGTTAATTAAAACTTCTACATACATTAAAAATCAGTAGTCCATCTCCATCTTCCTCTTATCTCCTTTAAGAATCCACTACCTACCACAAGGTCTTGAAGATACTTTCCTACATTTTCTTCTAGAAGCTTTATGGTTCTTGTGTTTATATTTAGTTTTTCTATCCATTTTGAGTTAATTTTTGTATAAAGTTGAGATAGCGGTCCTCTTTCTTTCTTTTGGCTATGGATATCAAGTTCTTTCAGCACCATTTGTTGAATGGACTGTTCTGCCTGAGCTGGGTGGGTTTTACAGGCTAGTGAAAAATCACTTGACCATAGATGTGAGGGTCTGTTTCTTAACCATCAGTTCAGATCCATTGGTCTATGTGTCTGTCTTTATGGCAGTATGTTGCAGTCTGGCAGTTTTATGTAATTATGAATTCCAAAAATATATATTGGATTATGCTTGTAAACTGGTCTGTTAATCTGGGCATGATTAAGTTATGATTAGGGCATTAACTGGGCCATGTCAGTAGGGCGTTGAGCCCCACCCCTTAGTGGGTGGGGGAATCAAATATAAAAGGCAAGGCAAAAGACCGAGAGAGCAGTTTTGATGTTGGAGTCTTGAGCTGGAGCCCTGAGAAGTAAGAGAGCTTGGTCGTGAGGAAGGAGAGAAGGTCCCGGGATACAGATAAGCCATTCGTCGATAGTCTACAGCTGGCCTTGTGGAGAGAAGCAAAGCCTAGAAAGCCTCATAGCCTAGAGATGACCTTGTGGAGGAAACAGAGGAGCTAAGCCCAGAGAGAAATGCAGCCCCGGGAAGAGAGGAACCCAAGAAGCCTGAACCCTGTCAAACGTCAGCAGCTGTCTTGCTCCAACATGTGGCAATGGACTTTGGTGAGAGAAGAAACTTATGCTAGTAGTGTGCAATCTGAGAAGGAAGTCAGGGAAAAAAAATTCCTTTTACAATAGCGACTAAAAGAACCAAATATTTAGGAATAAACTTAACCAATAATGAAAAGCACTTGTATTCAGAAAACTACAACTCATTGTTAAAAGAAATTAAAAAAGACCTAAGTAATTGGAAGAACATTTCATGCTCATAATAATATGGTTCCTCTCTTCCAGGGGCTCCATTTCTCTCCAGGCTCAGCTCCTCTGTTTCCTCCACAAGCTCAGCTGTAGACTATGAGGCTCTCTAGGCTTTGCCTCTCTCCACAAGGCCAGCTGTGAACTGTCAGGCGAATGGCTCATGTCTTTTCCCAGGGCCTTCACTCCTTCTTCACAACCAAGTTCCTCTATGTGCTTACTTCTCCAGCATTAAAACTCCGCATTAGAATTCCAAGTCAAAACTTAAACTCTGTCCTTTGCCATGTCTTTTGTCTTTGAGTCCCCACCCACGAAGGGGTTGGGCTCAACACCCTGCTGACATGATCCAATCAAAGCCCTAATCATAACTTAATCATGCCCAGATGAACAGACCAGTTTACAAGCATAATCAAATATATATTTTTGGAATTCATAACTATATCAAACTGCCAAACTGCTACAACACCCCTTCCTCCATTGCCTGGGGAAGGGATGGAGCTGCAGGTGTGGGCAGCAGTCTATGCTATGCCAGTAGAAAATGACCACAGTTACCCCGGTAGACTTCTGACTATTCAGTCTGTGCCAGCTGAATGTACCTGCAGTTACCTAGAGAGGCTGGTACAGGGCACCCCAGCCTCCTCCCTGCTAGAGATGGGGCTGAAGCCTAGATTAGGGCTGCAGTCCAATTTGGGTGAAATAAGCCGGACCCTACCATCATTGTGATTTTCAGTCAGCCCAGCCTTCCCTCATGTCAGGGGCAGAGTAAAAACGGTGGCTACCAGGCCCCCTCCGACTCGGACAGGCCCAAACCCCAGCTGTTCTTAGGGTTATACTCCAGCCAGCTGAACCTACCAATCAGTAGCTGAAGTCAGCAGCCAACTGTCTCTCCCTCCCCTGTTTTTGGGAAATGGAGCTCCAATTCTAGTCACAGAACAGCTCCGGAGGCAGCTTGTGCCACCAGAGTAGGATGATCACCAGCCTCTATGGCGTGGCCTATATTTTCCCAAAGAGGCTGGCACAGGTTCTCCCAGTTTCCTCCCTGCCCGAGGTGGGGCTGGAGCTTAGGCTAGAGCTGCAGTCTGATCTGGATGGAAAGAAGCCGCTCCCTGCCTGCATTGTTATTTTCAGTCTACCCCACTTCCCCTCATGCCATGGGCAGGGTTAAAATGGCAGCTACCGGCCTCTTCCTGACTTGTACAGGTTCAAACTTTAGCTCTTCTTAGGATGATACTTTAACCCGCAGAGTTTACTAATCAGTAGCTGAAGTTGGTGCCCAACGGTCTCCTCCTCCCCTGTTTTTGGGAAGTGGAGCTTCCAATTCCAGCCACGGAACAGCTCCCGAGGCGGCTGGTGCCTCCAGTGGAGGATGGGCACTGGCCTCCAGGGCGTGGAGGGCTCTTCTTACAAATCTTCCCTGCAGATGGGCAATCTCCTTCTTCCATTCTTTCAAGGAAGAAGAGCAAGATGCTCTTGTGGTCTCCTGGAGCCTCAAATAGGTACTTTAGATAGCTCTGGGTGATTACTAACTGCTTTGTAGCACGGGCTGACTCTAGGAGCTCCTTACTCTGCCACCATCTGGCTGGTTCAGCAATGTTTCTTTTAACATGAATCAATAAATAGATTAGCATGCACAATGAAGAAGAATTAATTAATGAGAGATAGGTAAGTTCCAACTGAGGGAAGTGCCTTGTTCTAGGTCTCATTATGCCCTCCTAACTGTTGTTGGTAAGATTCTGCTTCAGTTTAAGCAAGGGCCCAAAGACCCAGGACTCTTACAATTTTCAAATACATCAAATGGCTGTGGGATGTGTACCTATAAATACAGAGCCAATATTTATTCCATGTGTTCTGTGGTCCATCTTGCATTAGATGGAGCTGCTAGGTAATTTGTTGGCTATGGTGCCTGATAGGTCATAACTCAGTGTTAGATTATATGAATTTCTATATAGTATAAAGACATATTAACATTTCTGTCATCTAGGAACATATTAACAGGGAATTTTCCAAGAGTCCATTGTTGACAATGTATTTAGGTTTGTGAAATTATCAGCTCTCAAAAGGAAATATTCTCAGCATTCATATCACTGTTAAATATCCTGAGATTTTTTTTTGTTGTTGTTGTTGTTGCAATTTTGATGAGATCTGGTTAGCAGCAGCAGAGCAAATGGACTTTATGAAGCTATTGAAAGATGAAGTTGAAAAGGAAAGTGCCTGCATAGGTACCTTGAAATATATTGATGTTGATGTCTCTGATTAAAATTACTTTTCCAAAGAAATAAACTAATTGTTTTACTTGAAGAATTTATTTCACAGCATATCATGAAACTCTAAACAAAGGTGGCTAAGTAGGGTGGGTTAGACTGACTGGTGGAAAATAAAGGCAATTAATACATTGAATCATTTATTTTGTTATGAAATTTACTTTATCATAAATTATGTCATAAAATAGTTAATAAACTATTAAATGTCAATATCAGAAAATATATATCATATATTGTAATACAAAAACTTTTTTAGATTAAAATAAAGTTCTTTAGTGTTTGAACATTAATATGACACCTAAGATAAGGTGTTATATTCAGAGGGGTGGGAAAGGCACTGATGGTGGTCTGACCCAATTAGATGTTAAAGAAATCAGAGTGTTATATTATTAATGTATTGATAATTGAGTAAAATCCTGAAATGGACAAGTAAGAGAAAGAACATTGGAATGGCAGGTATTAAAGACAATTTATGAGCAACTTAGCACAGAACTAGGTAAGTTAAAAAATATTCTGTACAGATGATAAATTTAATATATTAAATAAGTGGTTTAGGAATGAAAAATAAGTTTGCTTTAATGGGATATTTGCCTTTAATCCCAAATAATTTTGTATTATTAAAAGTGTGAGGCAAAGGAGAGGAAATAAAGAAAAAGAGCACATCCTTTTCCTCAACATGCCTACACTGGCTTTCCCAAGCATTTGGAGTTTTGCAAGGGGATAACTACAGAAAATTTCAATCTTGTTCATCCACCCAAAATAAAGTGAGGTCCTGGACATTTGGAGCCAAGTGGTGACTCTTTACCTTTTTAAGAGGTTTAGGTAACCATATTCAATATATTTCCTAGTCAAAATGATATCATAAAGAATTGCTATGTGGGTATTTTACTCAATTATCTTGCAGGGATCTGATAATAGAAGGTGAACACTATATCCCCTAATGACTCTAATTACCATCCTTGTTTCATTAAGGATACATAGGATTGTTATAGACTCACAAAAATATAAAATATTAGAGAGTGAGAAGCCCTGGACAATTGTCTATCTCTGTACTACTTTGCTACACTGCCAAAACGCAGATACCATGAAATAGGTTGGCTTTTAATGATAATTCATTAACTTACTAGCTAACAGTTTTGAGGCTGAGAAAAATGTCCAAATCATGGCATCATCAGGTGATGCATTCTTCCCAAAGACCTGCTGCCAGGGATCCTTGGCTCGTCTGGCAAATGGCAAGGCACATGGTGGCATCTGCTGGTCTTTCTCTTCTCTTCTGGATTCCTTGTTTTCAGCTTCTTGCTTCCATGGCTTTCTCTCTCTTTGTCAGAATTTCATCTTCTCATAAAGGAATCCAGAAGAGGATTATTGGCCCACCCTGAATGAGGTGGGTCACATCTTACCTTGAGATGCTACTCACCAAAATATCCTACTTACAATAGGTCCACACCCACAGGAGTGGATTAACTTTAAGAACATACATTTCTGGGATCCTTACAGCATCAAACCATCACAATTCTCATTTCATTAATTTTAAAGAAACTGAAGACCAGAGCGAAAAGAATTGTCAAAGGTACAGAGAGTAAAGAGCCAAGACTAGAACACAAGTATCAGGTAAGTTCAGGCCTCTATTTTCCAGAAAAATGTTTTAGTAATCCTGGTGATTCTACTTATTTACTCCCCAGTTTCCTCTGTGTGTCTATACTCAAAATCATGTCACCACAAGACATTTGGACATTTCAACAGTAATTGTATGATAATATATAGGATATAGAGCTCAATTACATTACTAATAATATATTAAGCAAGGTACTTACTGTTGACACAGTTTTATATTTCTTGATACTATTTTCATGTATATGCACAAGATGGTAAGATTTTCAAATTTTTCTAGTTTCTATTGTATGCCCTAAGAATGAAAATGGCTTGATTTACTATTTGGCACATAACAAAGTGATTATATTTTCAGTGCTATATTCTCCTCAGTGGTGCCTATTTTGTAGAAATTTATCTTTAATATAGAGAGATGAGTGCTTTTGCAAAAGCTTATCTTGTGATAAATGCTAACCTGTATTCAAGCCAATGAACAAACTTTTCTTATTTAGTTTTTTATTATTATTTTTATCGCATAAGACCAAATCTTTAAAAATGTATTCTCTTTTAAAGTGTCGTTTTGATTAGTAAAGTTGAGTCTACTGTAACTATTTTGAATTCCATTGAAAAGGCTGTCAATTTAAAGTATTTGAGTAATTGCCATAGAGCAGGGTTTGTTTAAATGTCATCTCTGTTTCTTTTTCTCCACAGCATATTGCCTAAGGAAATGAAAGTACCTCACCAGTGTTGTATGGGAAAAAAACAATAAGCAAAAATAATATTGACTATAGGACATGTGCAGTAAAGCAATTTTGGGTAACCCATTCTTATTTCAAGACTGTAGCATGTATATTTCACTTGTGATAACAACTACTTCACTAGTTTTACACCCTGCCTTCAATGGTTATAAAGAAAAGTCCTAATATTTCTAGGCAGATACTAAGCAGTAACAAATAAATGTAGCCCATTGTTGGAAATCATTGTAATTCCTTTCTCTACATTCCACCTAGTAATTTAACATCTACTCATTTAAGAGTTGAGGCTTGGAAGATAATGATAGCAGAAATGGGAGGTAAATCTTGAACCTCTCGTGGGTTCAGGAAGAAAATAAAATAAAAGAAAGGCAGATCTGTCTCAGAAGATGTTCCAAGTGTGCCCTCCAAGACAAAATCTTTGCCATCCTGGCAATTCCAAGAGTTCCCAGATCCTTTATCTGTTCTAAGACCAGACATCCTAGAGAATCAAGACACATAACCCACTTTTCTGATGTGAAATTCCATTCACCTCTCTGATTCAGGAAAATAGCCCATTAATGAAATAATACTAAACAACCTTGGATGAGTTTTGAATGAAATCCTCAGCAGTTATTTATAATATCCAACATAGCTTTGAATCCAAAAATATCAACTGACAACAACTGCTATTTCCATGCAGCACACACAGAAACAACAGATAGAAATAACTCAAGAAATACTCACACACACACATTTAAAATTATTCTGAGTAGTTTCATCAGATTCAAGGAAATGTACACGTAGAACAACAGAACAACTTCTGCTATAAAATTTAAGGAAAAAAATTAAGGAAACACAAAAGAGGCTGCAATATTAAAAGTAATATTACTAACAAATTTGTAACACAATAGCAGTTTTAAAACTTGGTAACAAAGAAAATGGAGAGGAAGAATTTCACTTTGCAAGTGGAATAAAATTTTCCTGATCTGGAGAAAAGAAAGAGTCTTCATATTCTACATGCCCAGAGTCACTGTGAAGTATGGGCAAGAAAAGATTCATACATAGTGTGGCAGTTTATTTTATGATTATTTTATGATTCCCCAAAAGAGAAAGATTATATCTGTAAACTAATCTGTTACTCTGGGTGTGATATTCTTTGATTGCATTGAATTCCGTTAAGGAGCCTTTGATTAGATTACCTATTAATATTGCTGTAAGGCTTTTCCTTGGACCACATCAGTGAGGTGTGACTCAGGTTGAGTCCCCACCCCCTTGCTGGGTCTGACTCACTCAGACAGACAGACACAGGAAGAGAGAGCTCTGCCATTTTATCCTGCCATGTGACAGAAAGGAAAAGTCTCAATCAGCTGAGGCCAGGAGAGATGAGCCATTTGCTTAATAGCTTAAAGCTTAACTTGGGAAGAGAGCAGACCAGCCGAGACTGATATAGAAGCTTCGCCCCCTCCCCCCGACCCCCCCAAAAGCTCTATGCCAGGAGCGAGAAAGGACTATAGGATCATTAAATCATGAAGCCCCAAGAGGCTGGGTCCACGTAGCAGCCCAAGAAGGAAGGTTGAGCCTAGAGGGGAAGGCTGAAACCTGGACAGAGATCAGCGGCCATCTTCCTTCACCAGGTGGCAACACGCCAGGATCTACAGTAGCTGACTTTGGTGAGAAAACATTTTTGATGGTGCATCAGTTTGGACTTTTCATGACCTTGGATCTGTAAGTTTTACCCCAAAATAAATTTCCTATATAAAAGCCAAAAGATTTCTGGTACTTTGCATTGGCAGCCCTTTGGCAAACTTAAACACCTAGATACATTCAGGTGAAATTTAGAGTCATAAAAGTAAAGAGGAAAATCCTAAAAGGACGAGGATTGGAGACATAAATTTCAAAGCTACTTACTTTTAGATGGCATTTAAAATCATAATACTGGATGAGACCAACTAGAGAATTTATAGTGAAAAAGAAGTGAACAGGATCTGTGTTTGAGCTCTGGAGAACACCAAAATTCAGGTTGAAAATATTAAAAATAAAACCATCCAAGAAAACTGATGAGAAATGTAAGAAGTAAAACCAAGACTATAGATTCAGGATAGTGGTGGTTCGGAGTTATGTAACCCAGAAAAATCACGCTCTCAAGCTTAAACCATTCCTTTGGGTGTGAACCCATTGTAAATAGGAACTTTTGATAAGGTTACCTCAGATCAAATGTAGTCCAACCCAATCAGGATGGATCTCAATCCTTTTACCGGAGTTCTTTATGAGCAGAATGAAATTCAGATGTACATAGAAAAAGCCAGGGAGGGATCAGACAGAGCTGAAACTCAACTGAACCTGAAAGAGAAAAGAGAAGCCAGCAGAGGCCACCTTGTGTATTGCCATGTGAAAGAAAAGCCAAGGACGAACGATCACTGACTGCCAGTGCAGGAATGGAAGTCTTCAGGGAGAAAGCTTTACCTTGATGATGCCTTGATTTGTACTTCTAGCCTCAAAATTGTGAGCCAATAAATTCCCATTGTTTAAACCAACCTATTGCATGGCATTTGCTTCAACAACAAGGAAACTAAAACAGATTTTGGTACCTGGAGAGTGGGCTGCTACTATTGCAAATACCAAAAAATGTGGAAATGTCTTTGGAATTGGGTAATGGATATAGATGGGAAGAATTGTGAGGATCTGATAGAAAAGTCCTAGAATGATTTGAAGAGACTGTTGGCAGAACCCCCAGAAATACACTGAATAAAAATTGTAGTATTGATAAGCCTAGTATTATTTCTAATGGTTCCTCATACAGCATTTTGGAAAGATACCGCTTTATAAATGTTTCCACAATTCCCTATAATTCCCAGCCTCATTTGTGGATAGGTTTAGACCACTTGACAAATTCTAGCCAATAAGCCATGCGATTTGTAACATGTCACTTCTGAACATAAGCAGTTAAAAGTCAGTTTCTCCTCCTTCCCTCTCATGTCCTGCTACTGAAGCCTTAGAATCGTGTTTTGAGATGGCAGTACCAGGAGTTATAAGGGGCATGGGATACTTTTGGAGAAGTATCCCATGAGGGGTAACAAAGCAAATTCAATTCTTTTTCTATCTATAACAGATGCATTTTAAATATAAAAATGAAAATACGATGAGACTAAATGGATGAAAAGATGTATTAGTTTTCCATTGCTGTGCAACAAATTATCACAACTTACCATTTTAAAGCAACATATTTATTATCTCACACTTTCTGTGGATCAATAGTCCATCCACAGTTTAGTTGGGTTTTCTGTTTTGTGTCTCACGATGTTGCAATCATGATACTATCCAGGAATGGGCTGTCATCTGGAGGCTCAAGAAGGGAAGGGTCCACTTCCCAGTTTGCGTGGTTGTCTATTTCTCATAGGTTTATGATTCATAACAGTTTCTTCAAAGCCAGCAAGTGGGGAGAGAGACACTAGCAAGATGGGTGCTACAGTCTAATAAATTATGTCCAAAAATCAAAGCACAACCCATCACCTTAGCTGCATTCTGTTGGGTTAGAAGGCAATCAAAGTTTCCACCCACACTCAAGTGAAAAGAATTACACAAAGGTGTGGATATATAAAATCCATTCATCACAAAGATATAATATCAGGAATAAAGAACAAAAAACTTCCAGACAAAGGGCATTACCAGAGATAAAGAAGGATATATCATAATGATATTAGGGTGAATTAATCAGGTTGACATAAAAACCATAAATACGTATGAACATGTCTTAGTTTGCCAGGCTGCTATGACAAATACCACACAATGGGTAGACTTAAACAACAATAATTTATTGGTTCACATTTTTCAGGCTAGAAGAATTCCAAAATTAAGATATTAGCAAAGCTTGCTTACACTTTAAGATCTCTTGCCATCTGTGGCAATCCTTGTGGTTCTTTGCCATTTATCACCTCCTCCCATTGCAAGTCATTGTGCTTTGTGACTTCCATGTTTTCTTTGTAAGGCCTACAGTAATATAGATTAAGGCTTACCCTGATTCAGTTAGCTGCACCTTAAATATATATATCTTCAAAAGGTTCTACTTATACATGGGCTCATACCCACAAGAATGCAAATTTAGAGCATGTTTTAGTAGGGTACATAACCCACCTAATAATAGTAGTCCAAAATATATGAGGAGAGAATTTGGGAGGATGGCAGAGTAGGAAGCTCCAAGAATCAGTCTTTCTACCAGAACAACTATTAAACAGGCAGGAACTCTCTGAATAAACTATCTTGAAACTCCAGAGTCCAGTGGATCACTGTACAGCATCCAGAGAAGAGTGGGAAGAAGAAGCTGGTAAATGACAGTAAATATCAGTAAATTGCTCCCTCTGCAAGAAAACCACCATTGCCCAGCCCTCACTCTAGCAGCAGGCTGCAGTGGAGTCTGGCCCCTGGCATACCTCCTTGGTGCCAGAAAGGGACCTAAAAATCCAGTGTCCCAAGATCTATGGGAGCTCAATTGATCACAGACCACTGCTTTTGATTAACTGCTATAGAGAACTGGTGCCCGGACTCTGAAAGTGGCCATTTTTCCGGCCTACTCCAGAAAAAGGTGGCAGTGGAGACTTGAAGACTACATGCTTCCTCAGAGCTGTGAAGGAATGTTTGCTAGGCAGGTGCTGAGGCAAGAAATTGCAGCTTTGGAGAGGCTTGTAAGAAGCTGCTGGCTCCCTTCCTGGCCCCTCCCTTATCCCCTCCTCACAGCAGGTTGGAGCCTGCAGGCACCCCCTTTGTGTGTCCCTGGCCTTGTACAGATGAAAAGACTGACTTGGGAAACTGCTCCTGCATCACATGCCCCGCCCAGAATATGCCCTAAAGGCAAAACAGTTTGGGAGAATGAAAGCAGTGTAAGAAACAGTTGAGGCAGGTGGCCTTGAGCAAGTACATACCTGTTTTAAATTCTGTACTGGAACATCCAGGAGACTGAGAGGTCTGTTTAATAAGACGTAAAGGGGGCGTTCAAACTCCAGTAAAAGGGGAACTCCTCAGGGAACTAGCAAGCACAGGCCCAGGACAAGACACAGGCCCAGAAAAGGCAAGGAGGAACCTGTACTTTGCATTACCTTGGGCTGACTTTCCTAACAGGAGGGCTGAGGTCTAATGGAGAGAGCCAGCCAATACAAAGTCAATTTGCAAAGACAGTGAAAGATGGTTTTTTGTCTGTCTATCTGTTTTGCCTATATTTGCTTGGTTTTGTTGACTCCTGACACTCAAGAAAATCTCTGTCATTTCACCAGCTGCATATAAACTCAAAACAGACATCTCAGATAATAAATTCTAGAGTTAACACTTGAAAATATTAAATGTGCAGTGTGCAACAAAAGATTAGAAACCAAACAAACAGGAAATGATGGTTCAGCCAAAGGAAGAGAATAAGAATCTAGAAAACATCAGTGATAAAGACCAAAGTGTGGAATACTGAGCAAAGATTTTTTTTAAAAATGGCCACACTAGAATGAAGCTGGAAATAAATAAGTGAGGGAGAAATTAAACATTGTTCTCTTAATCAATGGGCTAAAGAGGAAATCATAGGGAAATTTAAGAAATATCTTGAGGCAAATGAAAATTAAAATAAAATATATTGAATTTATCAGATGCAGCAAAGGCAGTGCTAAAAGGGGAATTTATAGCACTAAATGGTTACATTAAAAAAGAGGGAAGTGGATGTAGCTCACCAGTTGGGTGCCCGCCTACCACATGGGAGGTCCTGGGTTCGGGTCCCAGTGCCTCTTAAAGAAGAGGAACAGACACTGCACCCGCTGCAATGAGCTAGATGCTGCCCTGCTGCAATGAGCAGATGCCTAAATGAGCAGATGCCACAAGGCCAGCTGACGTGGCAGCCTGTAGGGAGCCGATGTGGCTCAGGCCATTGGGTACTTGTCTCCCATGTAGGAGGTCCTAGGTTCGGTTCCCGGTGCCTCTTAGAGAAGGTGAGCAAGCAATGAGCGGACAGATGATAGAACCATCTGTCTATCAGGTGGGGGGATAAAGTAAATAAATAAACAAATAATCTCATAAATAAATAAATGAATCTTTGAAAAAAAAGAAAAGAAAAAGATTTCAGAAGAGAGACCTAAATTCATAACTGGAAGAACTAGAGAAAATATGTGCGAACTAACTCCAAACTGAGCAGAAAGGAAGAAATAGCAAAGATTTGATCTGAGATAAATGAAATAGAGAATAAGGAAACAATAAAGAGCATCAAAAAAAACAAAAGTTGCTTCTTTGAAAAGATTAAAAATTTGTGTACCTTTAACTAGACTGACAAAGAAAAAGAGAGGAAACAAATAAAATCAGATATGAAAAGGGGAATATTACTACTGACCTCACTGAAATAAAAAGGACTATAAGAGGGGAGCAGATGTGGCTCAAGCATTTGAGTGCCCACCTCCCACATGGCAGGTCCCAGGTTCAGTTGCCAGTGGCTCCATAAGAAAACAGGCAGACAACAAGCAGACAACAAGCAAACAATGAGCAAAAACAAAAAACTAGCAGACAATAAGCAAAAACCAATGAGCAAACAATGAGCAAAATAGACAAGGGTACCAACAACAACAACAACTGTTTGCCAACATATTAGATAATCTGTATGAAATGGAGAATTCCTAGAAACACACTAACTACTGCACTGAGTCACAAACAAATAGATGATTTTAACAAACCAATAATTAGTTAAAAGATTGAATCAGTAATCAAAAACCTCCCATTAAACAAAAGCCCAAAACCAGATGGCTTCACAGGTGGATTTACCAAACATTTCATGAATTATCACAGATCCTGTTCAAACTCTTCCAAAAAATTGAGGAGCAAGGAACACTCTCGAATTCATACTACTAGGACAGCATCATCCTCAGATCAAAGCCAGATAAAGATACTACAAGAAAAGAAAATTATAGATCAATATCCCATATGAAGATAGATGAAAAATCCTCAAAAAATGCTAGCAAATCGAATTTAATGCACATTAAAAGATTACCCATTATGATCAAGTGGGATTTATCCCAGGTAAGAAAGGGTGGTTGAACATAAAATAACCAATTAATGTAATACACCACATTAACAGAATAAAGTGAAAAAAAAAAAGGCATGACCATCTCAATTGATTCAGAAAAGGCATTTGACAAAATCCAGCACCCTTCTTGATAAAAACACTTCAAAAACTAGGAATAGAAGGAAACTACCTTAATATGCTTGAAAAAACATATATGAAAACCCTATAGCTAATATCATACTCAATAGTGAAAACCCAAAAGCTTCCCTATAAAACTAATAACAAGACAAGAATGTCCACTGGCACCACTGTTATTCAATATTGAACTAGAAGTTCTAACCAGAGCAATGAGGCAAGAAAAAGAAATAAAAACACCCAAATTTGAAAGGAAGTAGTAAAGTTTCCCTGCTTACACATTACATGATCCTATATTCAAAGACTCCTGAAAAACCCACAACAGAATTCTAGAGCTAATAAAAGAATTAAGCAAAGTGACAAGGTAAAAGATCAACATCCCCAAATAAGTAGCATTTCTATACACTAGTAATTAACAACTGGAAGAAGGAATCAAGAAAAAATTTTCATTCATAATAGCAACTAAAAGTATCAAATATCTGGGAATAAATCTAACCAAGGATGTGAAGGATTTATACAGAAAAAACTATAAAACATTGTTAAAAGACATCAGAGGACCTAAATAAATTGAAGGACACTCCGTGTTCATGAAATGAAAGACCAAATATTGCTAAGATGTCAATTCTATCCTAAGCTATTTACAGATTCAATGCAATGCCAATCAAAATTCCAACAGACGGAGCAGATGTGACTCAAGCAGTTGAGTGCCTGCCTACCACATGGGAGGTCACTGGTTCAGTTTCCAAGGCCTCCTGAAAAAAACACACACAAAAAAAACAAGCAAAACAAGCGATAAAACCAAATCAAGGAAGCCAATGTGTGAGTGCCCGCTACCCACATACAAGTTCCCAGTTTCAATCCCTGCCCAGGTACCTAAAAAAAAAAAAAAAATTCCAACAGAAATGGAAAATCCAATCATCAAATTTATATGGAATGGTAAGGGACTGCAAATATCCAAAGCCATCTTGAAAAAGAACAAAATTGGAAGACTCACACTTCCTGATCTTAAAATTAAGATTAATGTTTTCATGCCTGCTAACACAACATCAGTTCTGCAGTCCATG
The DNA here is from genome assembly GCA_029593785.1 of Cabassous unicinctus. Classification (NCBI taxonomy): domain Eukaryota; kingdom Metazoa; phylum Chordata; class Mammalia; order Cingulata; family Chlamyphoridae; genus Cabassous; species Cabassous unicinctus. The sequence continues at coordinate 5,934 of JAQZBX010029558.1, read as the reverse complement.
GCTCAAGGAGTCATTTGACTTTGAAGTCTTATTATTTAAGAAATACATTTAATAAGGCTACAGCTGCCATAGATAAGGATGACTCTGATGGACGTGAGTAAAGTAAGCAGAAAAGCTTCTGGATAGGATCCCCCATTCTAAATGCCACTAAGAACATTCATGATTTATGGGAGCAGGTCAAAATATCAAAATTAGCAGGAATTAAGGAGAAGTTGATTCCAACCCTCATGGATGACTTTGAAAGATTCAATATTTCATTGGAAGAAGTAACTGCAGATATAGTATAAATAGCAAAAGAACTAGAATTAGGAAAAGAGTCTGAAGATGTGACTGAATTGCTGCATTCGAATGATAAAACTTTAACAGATGAGGAGCTACTTCTTATGGATGAACAAAGAAGGCAGTTTCTTGAGATGAATCTACTGCTGATAAAGATGCTGTGACTGTTGTTAAAATAACAACAAAGGATTTAGAATATTACATAAACTTACTTTATAAAGCAGGGACAGGGTTTGAGAAAATTGACTCCAATTTTGAAAGAAGTTCTTCAGTGGGAAAAATATCAAAGAGCATCGCATGCTACATAGAAATCTTTTGTGAAAGGAAGAGTCAATTAATGCAGCAACTTCATTGTTTTCTTATTTGGAGAAACAGACACAACCTCACCAACCTTCACAAATTCCCAACTTGATTAGTCGGCAACCATCAACATTGATGCAAGACCCTCCACCAGCAAAAAGATTACAACTTGCTGAAGGCTCAGATAATGGTCAGCATTTTTTTAGCAATAAAGTATTTTTAATTAAGATATGTACATTCTTTTTTCAGACATAATGCTTTTGCTCGTTTAATAGACTACAGTATAGTGTAAACATAAGTTTTATATGCACTGGGAAATTAAAAAAAATTGTGTGACTCACTTGATTTTGATATTTGCTTTATTGAAGTGGTCCAGAACCAAACCTGCAATATCTCCAAGGTATGACTGTATGTGATTAAGGATAAGAAGCAGAAGCTCTGGCAGCTTCTTTACCATCTGCCTCTAGTTCTACAAGAAATAAATAAGGGTAGTATTGGCTTTACATAAAAAGTATTCTTTCTCTCTTCTATTAATATTCATTTTTGACCTATTATGCATGAAGCATAATGTTCTATCTAATACTTGGAATGGTGAAGAACATAGACTCTGACCATAAAGAGCCTATCTTCTAGATTAAAATACAGAATTTAATAAATTCTAATTAGTGTTATTTCCAGAAAGAATAGTTCTCTGAGTAATCAATGATCTCATTTAAAATCATCATGGGCAGAAATTTATAGGAGATGGAATCAATAAGGCTTCATATCAGATTAAATAAAGAGCTCATAAAGGGAGTAATAAAGGTTAAAATGTTTTTTCTTTTTCTAAGTTGGTCATAACTCAATGATGAGAGAGACAGAGTGAAAGAGAAAGACAGGTATATATTGGGTTGGGGGAGAATAAGAGAGACAGTTATTAATTTGGGACATGCAAGTTTTTAATTTCATGTAAGTTATCCAAATAGTTATAGGCACTAGGTAATTGGATAAATCTGCCTAGATCTCAGGAGATTAATATGAGTAGGTGATATAGGCTTTGATAACTGAAAATTTAAAAGTAGATAGAATTTCCTAGGGATAAGTTATAAAATGATACTAATAAAGAGCATATGAGAAAACCACTATTTATTACTTAGGTAAAAGAAGAGGGTCTGTGAAATTAAAGGCAATCAAATTAGGAGGAAAGCCATCAGACAGTGATGCCACATTACGTAAGAGAAACCAGTGGTTCAAGAACTTGGGAGTGTTTGCACTATTGAATGCTAATGAAAAATAAAACAAGATAAGGAGATAATGGGCAGTAAAGAAAAATAAAAATAAAGTAGATTTAAAGGCATGGAAGCCACTGGTGACCAAGAACAGTTTTGGTGAAGTCATTGGAATAAAAAAAAATTAAAAGTGTTTGGGATTAAAGATGAAAGGAGATAGACATTTTTTGGTATAGAGAGCCATTCCAAGACATTAGATCCAAGGGAAGGAAAGAGAGAGTAGAGAGCTGATAGGAGACTTGAGATCAATAATAGCTTCACTCTATGGGAGTGATTTGAGTGTTAAAATGTTTGGGAGAACAAGCCAGTAGAAAGGAAGTGTTTGAAAACACGAGAAATAGGGTGATAATATTATGAGATATGGAGAAAGCAGGACGTTTTCAGATTCAGAGTAGAGGCAAAACTTAACTTTAAACAAAGTTGCAATTGTAACTGGGTAGAATGGTGAAAGTGTAGGTATATATACAAGTTGGTATTTAGGTTAATGATAGAAAGTTCAGGGAAACCCTTATTTATGGTTTTATTTTACTACAATGGAGAATACCAAGTTAATTGTTGAGAATAGATGAGGGATCGTGTCTTAGTTTGCCACAGGGCTGCCAATGCAAAGTACCAGAAATACATTTATAATGGGAAATTTATTTGGGTAAAAGCTAAAGATATGAGGCTGTGAAATGTCCTGATCAAGGTACCATCAGAGATGCTTTCTCACCAAAGTCACCTACTCTTGATTCTTGGGCCCTGCCTCATGGTGAAGATGGCCCCTGTTCTCTGCGGTCATCTCGGCCTTTCCCTCCAGAATCTACCACCCCCAGAGCTCAGCTGTGGGCCGCCGGGCATAGGCTTGTCTCTCACTGGGCCTCTTCTCTCAGTCTCAGCTGCTTCGCTTTGTTTCTGAGTTCAACTGTGAGCTATGGGCATACGTCTTGTCTCTTCAGCCTGGACTCTTCTTCTCAGCCTTGAGCTGTTCCATGGGCCCAGCCTCCTGGGGGGTTTGTGCTTAAGCTTTGGCTGCTAGTGATCCTCGAGCTCTCCTTTCACATTGCAGGGTCAAAAATGTCAGAGCTCCCTTTTACTGTGTCTTTGTTTATATCAGACCCAGCAAGAGGGTGGAGACTCAACCTGAGTCATGCTTAACTGATGTAATGCAATCAAAAGGGTCTCACACCACAGGAATGGATTAATTCAAAAGCAATCTTTTTCTTTTGGGGATTCATAAAAATTTCAAACTGTCACAGAAAGACAAGGAAAATATATAAGTATTTGTTTTTGAAAATGAAAGCAAGCATTGAGTAGGGAAACTGAGTAAGGTTGTTGAATATTGTTGGAAGTCTTATAGATTTCACAGAGCAGAGTGACAGCAATCTGTCTGCTTGTTATTTTCCTCTAAGATTAGTCTGCAACGCAGTTGTCCAATTTTGACATGTTCCAGGTTTATTTCCCTGAAAGATACTGGAAAATGGAGATGAGGATATTGCTTAGACAGCTTGAATAACACATAGTGGAATAAAAGCATTTAGGTGAGGAAGAAACATAGAACATAAGTGGTGAGAAATAAGAAAGGAAGTTGGTGGACTATGTCCTTATGTATTCCAGAACTGGTGTACTGGCAGTATTACATCAAATCAGAGAAATTGCCAATATTCATCTATTTTCATTCTACAAGAAATCAATTCCTATTGTTAAAATAAAATACTAAACAAGATATCATTTGGGGGAATGTATTCAAGAAGTTTATGTTTCATGAATCACATCCAAACTGCACATGGAAATGAGCTCTAGCAAGAGAGTTGAATGGGGATACTTTTTATAGGGTGTATGTGGAAGTAAGTGAGAGAATGTTCTAATTGGCTGACTCTAAGTTTCCATTTTACATAGGGAGAGTCTTACAAAGTGGGGAGCAGGTATCATTAAATGGTACAGTATGTCCATTCTGATAAGCTATCTCTCTTGTAAGGAAACTGGTTTATCACCAGGTGATGGTTATTTACAGTTCTATAGGGTGTATTCCATTATTCTATTTTCTCAGAAAGCCCCTGCAGATCAATTGTTTTTTATCTTCCAGAAAATACACTCTGGGAAAGACGTCCAAGGCAGGCAGTCATTTTATTTTTATTTAACACTATGTACTATGTAAATTTATTTCATAGTTTTGAAAGGTCAAAGGTATGGCTCTGGGATCTGATGACTGAAGAAGAGTGGTAAACATAATTGTTGAAAGGCTATAGAACACAGGGTTGAATGTTTCATAGGGATGTCTAAATTACCTCTAAAGCTGGTAGAATTTGGAGGGTAGAAAAGAAAAGAGTAAAGTATAAGATATAGTTTTACTGATGCTATTTCAGTGGTTTGGAGATGAAGTACAATGAAAAGGTGGGGTTGAAGTTCTTGGTTTAACCAAAGTTTGGTCAACAACAACACAGAATAACTGATATCTGGAAAAAACTCATAGGACTTCTGGTTAAGACCTTTCACATCGCAGATTCAAACATCAGGTCAAGGAAAGTTCCTTTCCTTCTCTGAGGTTCCATATCTAATGTGGGACGGAATCTATTTCTCCAGGCTCCAGGCATAGACCTTCTGCAGTAACACGTATCCAATCATGGCTCAAGGCTTCATTCTCTGTATCTCTTTCTAACATTTATAGGTACTTTTGTTTTGATAAGTATTCTCCCTCCAGAGATTGATTAAATATATTTTGTGTATGCATTGTACAGGACCCACAATAAACTGATGCAAACTAGAATAAGGCATAGACACTCCCAGTAAGTAGAAAATAATTTTTCCCTTTTAGAATTGACAAACTCTGTAGTCTAGAACAATACATGCCTATGGAATGAAGAAATGAATGAATAGTGGATGTTCTATATTATAACAATTGATTTTCCTACATTTATCTATTTGTTTTAATTATATTATGCTTCTCTTTTTAATGCTAATTGTTGGTTAATTTGTATAATATTTTAGGACATAAATGTATCAATATATAAAAATATCAAATGTCACCTAAGTCCCTGTAATACAGCTTATATTTTATTATATTTCTGTAGTCTAGACTTGTTATTTAGAAAAATTTTCAATAATGAAAAATCACAATGTTTATATATATATTTCTAATAGTAAATTTTATAATGTATAAATTACATATATTTATATAATATATAAATTAATTATAATATACAAATATAAATATATTACATTTATATATGAAAGTCTATACATTTATATTTATAATGGGATTGTGAATAAAACAAATTATTAATATTGCTTAAACCTTTGAATATTATCTTTTTGTTTAAGTTGTTTACCATAAAACAATTTGAGATCAGGGAAAATGTCAAGAACATTTTTATGCTCAGGGAGGTGTAAGTAAAGTGAAAATAACACAAACATTTGACAAAAGGATTTATCAATCTGAAAAACTGTTACATTGGTTTGAATTTTTTAAAAAAACAAGGGAATAGCAAGTGGTATTACAAATCTTTTGTTACTAAACAGAATCCTTATTTAGTCACATTAAAATTTCTGTGGTTACTAAGAAGGTTATAAATTAAATACTGAAAGTGGAAGACATTACATTTCAGAGCTGTCATTCTAAAACAAATAAAGAAAGAAGAAATACTGGAGCTTTGACACACTTGTAGACTTTATGGAAGAGCCCCCAGAGAAACTGCTCCACTTTTTCTGTTTTTTAGAACTCAGCAAGTTGAACTTTTTGGCTATACATGTTCCAGGAGCAAGTATGTTATTAAAAAAAAACCTTCAGTCACTCTTTATTCAAGGAGGAAGTTACAAAATCATTCAATAACTGAGACTATCTTAGAGCTAAAAATTGACTTTTAATGAATTATTCAATAAAATAAGTATTTATGATAGAATAACATAGCTTTGCTTGATGGAATTTTTAAAAAATGAAATAATCAATTGCTATTAAAGTGAAGGATAGTAACTGCTCCTGGAAAAGGTACCTGGGACCTTGGAAAATGGATTTTAAAACAATTAACTTAATTATTTAATAGTTTTGTACTTTTATATCTTCTTTTTTAAGTATGCAAACATTGGAGTAAAGTGCAGGACTTGGTGGAAA